>JAJOOR010007808.1:0-36841 GCA_036250505.1 Solanum acaule | reverse complement strand
TATATATATATATATATATATATATATATATATATATATATTTCGTAATGTTGACAACTAAGATAGGACGAGAGGGTATATTAGTAAGATAGTGAGTGTAGTTCGGATCAGATCAGGTCGGGTCGTATAACGAGGATCCACTTGATATGTCATGTAGAAGTAGATTGATAGAGATGAACGTGTGTGAATTTTTTGTTGCAGTTCGCACGTGGGAATAAGGTGTGATTACGTGGGAAGAGTAGTCAGTTTTTTGTTTTTATTTCCTAAAAGTGGTCAGATTTTTTACAATAATGTATTCTTTTTGTCTACTTTTGGAATTTTATTTATAATATTTAAATTAAGATACTAAATATGTCAGAATCAAAATACATACAATATTTTTTTTTTGCCTATTTTTCTACAAATAATGATTTTGTTGAACAGTCATGGCACCCAATTGGTTTATAAAAGATTTGTCCTATTATTGAATAAAAATATTTGTGACAATAGAAAATTATGATTTTTAGCTTTTTGCTTAGTTTCTAAATTGGAAATTATAGAAAAAATAGAAACAAAAAGTGTTGGAAGACAAAAAGGAAACTTTATAACGAGTATGTATAAAACTTGTCCTATTGATCTTTTGTTTTGTTTTTTTATTCTGTGTCTAATGTCTACATTGGAGCCTGATATTTTTGGATTCATGTCGTATAGGGCCTCATTCAGAGGGAAACGCTTCATATCAAGGATTATTTCATAACATGAAATCTCTGATTAAGGGAAGCAACTCCATCTCTTCACTATTGAACCATCAAGAAATGTGATCGGGATGAATCTCTTTACTCTTGATAATCAGATATATTGTATTTGAGTCTTGATAAAAATATCTCAAAGAGAAAGTGTTTTAATAAATCATACACATATAACACGGATATAAATTAATCAAATTAGTAAATATATTATATTATCAAAACCAAGAAAAAAAAATATGCGTATACTCTATTGTTGTAATTTTCCTATAATAGAATTTGTTAAAATAGGAAATAATGTTTTTTTAAAGCTAGAAAAGGAAATTAGAGCAGAGTTGTCAAATACGTAAGCATATCTTCCTATCATTTGATGAAACAAAGTAAAAAAGGAAAGAAAGAGATAAAAGAAATTTGCTACATTTTATTCATATTTAAAAAATTATTAAATTATCTTTATTTATCTATCTTAATTATTTAATTAGGTTAGAGTTAATAAAATTACTTTTTCTTATCTTAATTTCTTAAAATGTGATAATTTTTTTTAATTTTTTTAATTAAAATGCTACTTATTTTGAGACGGACTGTATTAATAATTACTTATTTTTTTCTGGCGCTTTTGATTTGATAAAGATTTGACAAGCGACGTATTTGCCTTCAATTTACCTGACGAGTAATAATGTTTGATTTGAAAATCTCAGCTACCAAAAAGGTCAAAAGTAGAAATTACATCATTTATTGTGTGGCATAAAAGTACTAACATTAATCATTTAGTGAGCTCTTTTTGCATTTTGTTTCAAATAAATTTAAATGAGAAAATATCTCGGTGAGGACTCATATAATTGATGTTAACTTATTTAAGATTAAAATGTACTCGCTTTATTTATTTGTATTCATTTATTTTGAATTTTACATGATTCTTAAAAAATACTAATAGAGTAATGACTAATGAGTATGAATATTTATCATAACGTTCATATTAATTGTCTTAGAATTTGAACAATAAATAAAAATGAACTAATAGTGACGTCACCAGAGCCGTCTTAACCTGTAGGCCACTAAAGTCATCGCTTGGGGATCCATATATTTGGGGGGCCCATTTTTAAAAATACTTACTTATGTATGTTTTTTTAAAAAAAAATTATATGTATTGTGAGTGTTATAATTTCTACTAAGGAAATAACATATGAGATGAATATAAACCTCAGTTTAGTAAAGAAATAATTTGATGAAAATATGGATAACGAAATCACAAAGTCCCTTGAAGAATATTTTAGAGTTGATTACTTTATATATGTAGAGAAGATCAAACTATTTTTTCATTTCAAAATAGATTTGAACCAATTGAAGCATATGAAAATGTTTTTGATTTCTTATTTAGTGGTAAACTATTGAGATTTCTAGATGATGAGAATTTTAAAAAATATTGTGTTAACTTTGAATTTTCTTTTAACACGTAATGTTAACTTTGATGGTTTAGATTTATTTTTTGAATTAAAAGTGTTAAGAGAAATAATACAAGTAGAAGATTATGATCTAATGAAAATACTCACTCAAATAAAAAGACTTGATTTTTTTTTTTCAAATACACATATCACTTATAGAATAATGTTAACCATTCCTATAACCGTTGCATCACCCGAAAGAAGTTTTTTTGAAATTAAAATTGATTGAATCTTCTTTAAGATCAACAATGTCTCAACTCTCAAGAGAGATTGAATGAATTAGCTATATTATCATTTGAAAAGGAATTATTAAAACAAATTGATTATAAACAATACTTAATGACTTCGCATCTAAAATAGCAAGAGAAGTACATTTAAATAAAATTATATATGATAAAAAATATATATTAAGCCCTTCTCTTACGTTTCGCTTTAGGCCCCCAATATTGTTGAGTTTGCCCGGACGTCACGGGGAGTGATTTGCCTATATCGCCGAGATCCGAACATTTCATCGAACCATTCAATTAGTAGGAGCGAGGGATGATACGTGCCAAGGACAAGGACGTAATCAAAACAAGCCGATGACTCGTGCTTACTAAAAATTCCTTGTTGAAAACCAAAAATTATAATGATCTAGCCTTTACTTTATTTTCATATCCAAACGCATATCTAGGTACTATTTCCTTTATGTAGTTTAACCCCCTCCCTTCCTTCCTTTTCTATTTCCATTATTTTTTATTTGTAAGATATCGAGTCATGAATAATTGTCACCTTTTTTTTTTGGAATTGTATTCCAATGTCATATATGGACATAGAATTGTTATGATCTTTCAAAATTCAACTGGAATTTGAGTTCTGAAATATTTCAAAATTCAAAGGAAAAAATAAATATCTATTTTTATAATTTTTACTTCAAATATTACAAAAAATAATATTTTCTCAAACTATATTCATACCCAAAAACAATTCAAATTTTCCAATTCTATTATTTTAATTTTATTTATTTCATATTTTTTATGTCAACCTCCCGCTAAATCTACAATTCTTTTATTTTGGTGTCAAATAAAAATAACTCCATCTGTTTTATCTTCCCTTTTTGTAGGTGAAGTCCGTGGGAAATGCATGATACCATGTGGTTGATTTTTTAAAATAAATTTAATGAGTTCATAATAAAAGAATTGACTTTTAGTTTTTAGATATTTGTTTTTTCATGGTAGGTTTAAAGTAAGTAACGTTAAACTTCTCTTTGGCATTATGTAGATGTAGACATGCTTGACACTCATTGTTGAATTTGTCAAATATTCAAATATATTTTGTTAAAATATTTAGTTACTATTATTATATTTTTATTAGTTTTTATTTTCTATATCATATTATTTAAGTTTGTGGTTTAATTGTGTTGGAAAAAGACAGTCTCATATTTTTAGTTTTGTGTCAAATCTATACCATTTTCTATAAAAGATCCAAGTATATAACGGCCCTAATATTGACTATTTATGCACTTATTCATCTACATGTGTTTTTTCATTGAATTGTTGACTCTGATATGAACTGTTAGACTAAAATAACTCACAAAATATTTTTATTATAGTATTAATATTATTTGCTTTAGGTCAAGTTTATATGTTTTTTTCAAAAAATCACACATTTTAAATAGTATTACTTACTTCATAATCATATCTAGTTCTTTTTTTCTTTTTAACTATTATACCATACGCATAATTAAATCTGAGGTTTATGAATTCTAAATTTAGAACTCATCAAAACTTACAAAATTCGTATGAACCATAGATCCACGCATTTCAACCCTACTATTAATATATGGACTTTGTTACTACGTCCAACATTAATAAGTAAATTAATAATTGAACCAAGTACTTGCTCAAGACTTCTTTAACCATCAACAATCATATATTCACACACTATTAAAAACAAAAGTTAATTCTTCTACCATAAATTAGTGAGAAATTTATGTAATAAAACATGATTTTTAATTTATTCAGCTTACTAAAAAAATGCATGATGAAAAAACGCATTTCATTGAAATAACGGAAAATTAAAACTTCGATCAAATCACACCCTTCATAATTTTTGCGTATGAAAAAATTACTAATTCTTTATTTTCCACCAATTTAATCTAGATATCTATGAATATAATCACTGAATATTTTTCTACGAGAAATTTGTTGTCTCCTGTATTTAGATTAGCAAATCAGAAATAATAAAAGATGAAAAGAAAAACACAAAGAACTATCCGAGTCCACAGAACCCACTGTGTGTCCTTAAGAAATTTAATCCCCTCAAGTACCCGAGTTTGCAGATTAATTCCTCCCAAGATAAAACGGATTAACCATTAAATAAGTAGCGGTACCTCAAACTTCGATAATTTCAACGAACTCAAAATGACAGCAACGAATCACACATAGAGACATGATCGATCGATTTTGTTTTGTAAGAAATGTATGCAAAAGAAGGAAAGAATTTGATGCATAAAAATGAGAGAAAGTCTCTCTATTTATAACCAACAAAGGGTAAAGGTTACAACCCTTTGGAAAGAAGACAATCTTTCAAAAAGGTCACAATACTTTGGAAAAGGCATAACCTTTCAAACGGTCACAACCCTTTAGAAAGGACACAACCTTTCATAAAGGTCACACCCTTCGGCATAGTCACAACTCTTCAGGAGAGTCACAATCCTTCATTTCCTGTTCACACCTTTAAAATCCAACAAAATTTAAGTGGGAAGGTAGTGTCCTTTTAGTAGTGATAGTGACGCAAATATTTAATATTGCTAAAAAAATCAAGATTATTGATTTTATATTGTGCTCTAATAAATTATTCGCGAGGACAACTTACACTAATATTTGGAATTATTATAATAAAAAAATAGAGGTCGTTGTTAATGATTAAGTGCATCTTGATTAAGACCAATCACAAGATATCATTATGAGATATAAATTTAAATGCGCCAAACTATTACATACACCGTTTAATAATTGAAAAATCGACATAAATAATTGCTCATCAAAATAATAGCCAGAATAATCATATATACATGTCATTATACAATATATATATATATCTGATTAGCGAATATAATTATTTTCTATCAACCAGTCAAATATATAACTCGTGAAATTTATTAATTTTGATTACATCAAAAAATAATTTCTTTTTTTCGTGGATTTAAAAAGTTGGATGTGACCCATGGAAGAAAAAAACATAATAAAGCTAATAATTTGGCAAACATGATTAGCTAACTATAGAAGAAATTAAATATCAAGCATGAAGTGGACCCTCTTAACATTAATTCACTCTAATCAACTTCATGAATTGAACTTGTGGAGTCAATAAAAGCTTTCTAAATACGCTTAATTGTAATTATAATAATTTTAATTAGGAAGCAACATGTGACAAGTACACTTAAACATCCACTTAACATCATTTTATTAAGTAGAATAAAATTGACATTTGATGTAAGGAAAAATATCATCATCGTATGTAACTAAGACTTAATTAGTTTGGATTAATTTATATAATTTTATCAGTAGCTATTATTATATGAAATTAAAATTTATAACAACTAACTAATACTCTTATTTAATTTTAATTATGTCTAGTAGTCCCTTAAATAATCAGAAACAATTGTAACAATTTAAATCAAAGTGGCCCAAAAATGAGTGTTTGGAATGTGACAATGAGAGGTCAAGAAGATATTTTTCTCTTGGATTCAATTTAATAAATGATTCTAGACACTAATAGAGGTAGAATTTTGAAATTATTGATTCTAATTTCAGTAATAATTTATTGAATTTTGAATAAATTATTTATATATGATAAAATTTTTAAATATAATTATATGATTTAATTTAATATTATTGAATTCTATTGAAGTTGTAAACAAAACTATAGCTTTATGCCTAACTTTAAAGATGTCTTAAAGGTCATCAATTCTAGTAATAAATTTTGAAAAAAGGGGAGAAACTTTACTACTCCCTCTGTCCCTAATTACTTGTCCATTTTTTTAATTGACACACCTATTAAGAAAACAATTATTGACATAGTGAGTTTATCATTTTACCCCTATTAATTATGAAGTTGATGGATTAAAAATTTAAGATTTTCAAGAAATTGTACCTTTTTTCAAAGTAATTAATTGAGGGTATAATAGGTAAAATTATTTTGTCCTTTCTTAATTTGTCAAAATGGACAAGTAATTAAGGACAACTATAAAAGGAAAAGTAGATAAGTAATTAGGGATAGAGAGAGTACTTTATATGAAGGGCTTTGAATAAACTACTTTGAAATTAGTTCAATTAAATGACTATAGCCTATAGGCCAGTAGTAAATGTGACGAGAAAATGAGATCTCTTGCTTCTAATAATTTGAATAAGGAAAAAGAAAAAATCTTTTTAGCCAGAAAATTTGATCAAAATTTGGTCAGAATGATATTTTATTTATGTTATTTTACCTTTTAACATTTTTATCCTTTTAACTTTAATACCTTTTAACTAAAAAATGAAAAAAATATCAGTTTATTTTAAAATAAAAAAAATATTATAGTTTTTTTTAATTTTCTGACTATTTAGCACTTTTCAAGAAAAAAAATGATCTTTTCAAATTTTTTATAGGAAAAAACCTTTTAGCTAGAAAATTTGGCTAGAATAGTATTTTACCAATGTTATTTTACTTTTTTTTTGAACATTTTTACCCTTTTAACTTTAATGTTTTTTAATTAAAATTTGTAAAAAGATTAGTTTATTTTAAAATAAAAAAGGTATTATAGAATTTTTAATTTCTGGCCAAATTCTGGGCAATTTTTTTTGGCCATTTAGCATTATTTTGTATATAAAAATAAAAATTTGCGTAGGACTAATTAATAAGTCATTTCTTCTTAAATGTGATAGTGCTTGTGTTGGGAAAATAATTTACTGTCCAAACTTTAAATTGTCTTGTACTCTTTACCCACTTTGATATGAACAAAGTTTCTTCCATATTAGTTGCCGACTTCAATTAAAGTTAGATGGGGCCTCTCACATATATATTGATATTTGATCGATTCGTAGTAATTTATGTGATGATGTTATTTGATCGTTTAGTTAGATACGAAAGTTTTGAAATTTACATTTAAAATTTCTCGATTAAATTAAATTACAACTATTTGATGAGCTTGAACTATTTCATTAATAATAAAATTATTAAAAGTTTAAAGTTTAAATTATTTATAAATAAGAAAGTATATATATATGACATTCTCTTTTTAATAAATAAAAATATCACATAAATTAAAATAGGAGAATGCACTTTTTAATAGATCAGTTTAATTTAATGCAATGCATATATACTTCTAATTCACCTCATTTGTTCATAATTGAGCATATCCACTATAAAGTGTATTTATCTTAGAAAATTTTTTGCCCATTTCCTTTCTAAGTTGTAATTAAGTGATTGTAAAAACTCCCTCATTATAAGTAGATGAAATATCAAATAGAAGTTTCTTAATTTAACCATTGAAGAATATAATGGAATGATTAAAATTCTCGCATGATTAAAAATTCCAACTTCAAATCTTGAAAACTAGAAAGTCTTTTATCGTTCTAAAGAACTAATAATAACTAGCCAATTTATAAAGATAATCCTAGTCACAAACAAACATATTCAAATAGACTCGCACGTACTTTGAGCTTAACTCCCTTGCTCTCTTAAGCTCATCTTTAACTAACTCGAGTTCTTATGATAATTTAAAATAGTGGAATATCATAGCGAGATGTCCTAGTCATCGACATTAATGGTTAAAAAGATATTAGAAAGGAGGCATGCATGCGTGTGGTGTATATGAATTACTGACAAAAGAAAAAGGGTCCCAATCTTATAATGATGATCAATGAATTGTATCAATCAACACTCAATGAATCCAAAGTCTTTTAAGAGTGAGACACTATTTGTCCTAGCGCGCTAGCTACTTTTTTTATTTTATTTCTATCCATATATTAAATTAGTACAAGTGTACAATTATTCAAAATAATAATAAAAGGACATGATCTAGGCATTGACAGATAATCCAACTCTTTGACAACAAATACAAACGCATTCACTTCTTTCAAGTGAAATGATGTACACTTTGAATTTATTGCAAAATATATAGTACTCTTAACTTATAATATGCTCATATTTATCATCATGTGATGATATTTTGGATTTTTTAAAATTATGATTATGATATTTGAGTTAATTTGTACGCATAATATGCTTCATCTAATATTACTTGAAGCATGCTAACCCCCTACCAACACAAGTGTATACATAAGTGTGTGGGTCGAAATGCTGCCTTGATATTTGATATTCTAACATATCAAAAGCTAACACACGGCAGTCAATGTTCAGTCAAGTCCAGCTTATTGGTGCGGACATGACTTTATAAGACACCCCCCCTTTATATGCAAGACGTTCATTGTGTTCGGTTCGAAAGACATGATTTATCAGTATGTCTCCAGATAGGGCCCTCTGCTCCAACTAATTCAACTAGCTAGTGAGTGGTTCTTTCGCACGTGAAGCAAGTCGGATCATAGGGGTGGGCATCTTCCGCAGCGCAAGCAAGGGAGTAGCTATAGCAAGCTATGTCTTTGGGGTAGTGGTAATAGGTGTAATAGGTGTCCATTTGATTAAAGTTTTGAGTTCAAATTATTTTATTTTGACAGCCACACCCCATTATTTTTGGATATCCCTAATAAAATTTCAGGCTCCACCATTGAACGCAAACACGGCAAATTTGTAACCACACACGTGATTAAAGAGTATTTTAGACTACATAATTTTTTTTAAAATAAACTTAAATTTTGTGTCAAAGTAAATAATATAATATAAATCAAAACAAAATAAAATAAAATTATTTACATAAAAATTCTGAATATACAACTGTTTATCAAGGTGGCGTGCAAAGTGGCACTGTGAAGGCACATGAGATTTAAGAAAACAGCTTAAAATGTCGAGCAAAGATTAAATGTGATTGACACAACCATCAGAGTTGTTGTGGAATGATAAATACTCTTTCATCCTTAATCAGAAATCTTGAGTTTGAGTCGGAACGAACTTATCTTTGTTAGAGAGCGTTTTATCCCTCATTATGGGGCTTCTCAACACAAATTTAATTTTAATCGGGCTTCAATATTGATACCGAACATCAAGTTAAAAAAAAATGATTGGGACATTGGAAAAGGGGTAGGGTCTTTTCCTCTAATTTTCATGAATATTGTACGTCCTTAAATGATAGCACATGGATCCTATAGACAAGTCTTTTACTATACCCTTATTCACTACCCATATTTGTCATCATTTCATTTGGAGTAAATGGCATCTTGTTGTTGGATTCTAGTACTATTTGTCTTTTTTCTCTTTTAATTTGTGAAAAAAGTATATCATGAGAATGTTCCAAAAAAATTGCCTTGACAATGTTATTAGTCATGGTATTTCAAACAAAAATATTTATATGTAATCAAAACAAATACGGTCAGATTTCTTCTAAGCAAGAAGACAACAAGATTAGTTTAGCCATCATCTCTCCTATATGAAACACCACAATTAATGTATTGTTATAATAGGGGGAAAATAGTTTGCATACGTGATAGTATTTGAAAAATAAAAAAAGCACATGACATATAAGATTGGGAAAAAGTTTCCATAATAATAGTTTTATTAGTTGAGTGATCGAGTCAAAGACTAGCTGAATAGCTTAACCTTGCCACGTATTGTGATTATCAAATGATCGTTATCGGTGAAAATACGAAAATTTGTGGTAAAAATCAGTGAAGGGCTCTTATCTCATAGAATAAAGCAAAAGGGCATATATATGTTTGTACGCGATCCTACAAATACCAAATGAATATTAGTTGGCACATGTAAAAGTATTCCAAGTGTGACATTTCTTTTGGACATATTATATTATGGCTCGAGTGAACTTTCTATTAGCTATTGCATTTGTTGTCTATAAAAAGTAATCTTTTTCATACTTGTAGGTGGCCGTGAATTTTGAATCTGAACAACACACAAAAAAAATTTATAGATATTCTTATGCTTCAATTTTTTCATATTTTAATAAGTCTTTGCTTGTAAGCATTTTATGTTAAATCATTTTTGATTTGAGACGGGTCATACTTTATTGTGTACAGATCTAATTGAGACATCGAGAATCTAAATTTTACTGTTCGATCTATTTGATTTGTTTTCTTTCTATTCTTGTCTTTATTAAGTTCTTCATAAACATATTTAACTGCTAATACACGAATCAATGAGTTAAATCGATGTGCATGTCTTTGACCTCAAAACAAGGCTAATCAATCAATAATATGTACGAGTCACTCAAGGATAAGGCTAGTAAAGTGTTTGCTTTAGCCAAAAAAAAAAATTAATAGTGATTTTTTTAATTTTAATTTTACTTGAAATAATATTGAATATATATTATAAACAAAAATATAACAATTTTATAATTATTTTTTAAAAAAAAATAAGAAATACCTACCTTTTATAAGAAATATTTTAGAACTTTGAATTAAACAACTCAAATCTCTATGATAATAAATAAAGTTTTCAAAAAAAAATTAAAGTCATGTATTGCAAACAAATGGCTAACCTCCTATTTACTAGAATTAAGTCTTATCTTTTATAGATAATAATATTACGTGAAGTTAAACACTTAATGTCATTTAAAATATATCTTAGAACCTGTGGTATGTAAAAACAAAAAAAGACAACCTTAATTTAATAATATTTTTTGCATGTGTGATAAACAAAAAGAAAAAAAAATCATTTTTTGTGTGATATGATTAATCCAAAAAAAATTCATTCTATTTTTTTTTTTCAATTACTTACATAAAACAAAAAAAAATCAAGGAAAGAAAAAATATACCAAAAAAATAAAAATAATAAAAAATAGTTTAATTTTTAGATTAACATTCTAAAACTTTTAGACTTGGAACTCACCTTAGCCAAATGTCTCATTTAGGATTAGGACACTAACTAGTACTATAGAGGTTACACCTCGGAAAACGAGTAGGTGAAACTAGAGCCTAACGAGTGTGTTGTTGAGTTGATGTGAGGTTTTATGTTGTAAAATGAGTTCCCAAGTTTAGGTTGAGGGGTTTAGGGGTTAAACGTCAAGGTACAACCCCCAAGGACCAACCAAGGGTCCTTGAGGAGGACCCTAAAGCCTAATTGCCCCAAAGAACTAAAACTGCCAAGACCTACGAATGGGACCTACGCCCCGTAGGTCCATCCACGCCTATGGGGGAGGTCCATAGGTCAAAGCTCCATGAAGTCAAGTTGCAGACCCCACCTACGGACCTGCAGGACGGGGCGTGAGCCCACCTACGGTATGTAGGTCATGGGCGTAGGTCACCCCTGTGCAAAATGTCCAAGACTCGGCAAGGAAAGGGTAGGTTGGTAAATTTCTTTTAAGGTTACTTAAGTTAGAGGACGGTTTATATTGGTTATTTAGAGTTAGTTAAGGCTTTTTAAAGTATTAAATTACCTTTTACAATTCATCCAAATATTCTCTCTAGAAACCTCCATTGGAGAAGAAGAAATCAAGGCTTGAAGTTCAAGAGTTCATCTTTCTCACTCAATTTCATGGAGTTTCTTCCATCAAGGTATGGTAGTCTTCATCCTTGGTGTTTATTGTCTTCTATTATGATCAATTTGATGAATTACTACTGTTTTTATGATGAATTACCTATAATACATGAATTCCCCTATTTTGTCAAATTGGACCTCAAAGTGTGGGTGATGATTGATGTGGGTGGATTGTGATCAAACTATGCATGTAGTAGTTAATCTAATTGAATATGTGAATATCCTTGTATAAAATAGTGATGCAAGATGTGAATCATGAATTGCGATCTAGGGTTCTTGAAGTTCTATGAATGAAGAACCTATACATGACTATGGGAATTATGCATGTGCTTTATTGAAAAGAAAGGATTCTATGTTTATGAAAGTAAGGTGATCATGTCTAGAATGTAATTGTGTTATTATTGAAAGGTTATTCTCAATTATACACTTATAAATGTAATGATGAATCTTGAATCGATAGGCCAATGACATTCCTTTCATAAGGATTCAATGAGCTATCCTAATAATATACCATGAATCGATAGGCCAATGACATTCCTTTCATGTGTGTAATAATGTACCTTGGGTCGATAGGCCAATGACATTCCTCTCAAGTACAATAGTGTTAATGTGAATGAACTACTCTATGGGAATTGAGGCTAAGTACCGAGTGTATATGGTAAGATGAAAGCTCTCCCCACGTTAGGTTGGGTTTCAATGAACATCTTTCTTATCCCATAACTATGTTCACACATAGGTTATTAGCTAGTGGATCCACCTAAGCTAAAATGTTATCGGTTCTACCTTAGGCAAGTAGACCAACTCTTTTCGGTGTGGGATATGACACCGGATTCCATGTTAAGCTCACATGGTCTATGTCGGTTAAAGCTTATTCCCATCATGTGAGATAAGTGCTATGGTTGCTTGAGAGGTTCTATGAAGTGTGGGTGGTAGTATGGGATGCTATCTATGCATTGCACGAGTAGGCCTTGAGAGGGCTATGGTGTGATTCTTCAATGTCTTAATGTCTAATGAATGAATGTGCTCCCAATGAAGTTAATGAGAATGTTGACTTAAATGTGCTTAATGTAATGATGCATGCTTTATTTGGATTGTATTATGAGTTACTTTCCTTGTCATGACTTGTGAAATGTGAATGTTCCTTATGCATGAGTATTGTCTAAAGATAAGAAGGAAGAATGGTAAGTTCATCTATGGTGGCCTCAAAGTGGTACTTAGTATGAATGGTATTATGGGGTGCCATTCTTACATTGCACAAGTGTAGCTTAGGGTTACTTAAGGTGAAGGTTCTAATGTGATGTAATGACTTATATGATGATTATACTTGTATCTTATGCCTTTTGCTAAAGTTCATGATGTTTTCTCAAAATTGACATATAGCATGGTTTTCAACCAAAATGTCCCTTTTAAGCATAGTTTTCAACCAAAATGTCCCTTTTAAGCATAGTTTTTGCATGGCTATCATACTTGGTACATTTTTGTGTGCTAACCCATATTTCTACATTTTTACAAAGTGTAGGGTTTGGAGACTTGATGTTCTATTCTTGGAAGATAGGTTTCTAAGGAGCAAGGAGTTGAAGATTTGGTGAGTCCTCATAGTTTCGAGGACAAACCCACTATTCCCTTAATGTCTTTTATTTTATGTTTAGAGCTTTTGTATGAGCTATGTCCCAAAGTTTTATTCAAAGCGTTGTAGATGGTTTGAGACAAAGTATAGAAAAACTTCCACTTGCTTTTATGAAAATGACTTCGATTGTAAAGAAAAGTTTTAAATATTCCGCACTATTTTCCTATGTTCTTATGTTATGAATGCTATGAGGCTTGTATGAGGCTCTTCGGAGTCTTTACGCCGTATCACGTCCGGGGTGTAGGCTCGGATCGTGACAATAGAGAGGTGATAGTTAAGATTTTTCTATTTATTTTCTACCTCATTATCCATTTTAGTCTGTAAAAATTATATTTCTAATAATAATCGTAATGATGCATCGTCCATCCATTTATGTTCATCAATTACTTCTCGCGAACATAGTCAACCTAGCATATGCCAAGTTGTGCGACTACAATATTATGAAATCAGTATTTTCAAAAATAAAATAAGAAGAAAATTACAAAATAATGAATTAAGTAATTTTTAATGAGACTTTTGATAAGTGACTTAGGGAATTTGAATTTATAACTTAACTCTGTCCCTTATTGTTATCATGATGACTATTTGAACAAATTAGTCTACATTTTATATTACTATTTTAATTATCTGATAACTGAGATTTACTCAGCAAATTTTGAATGGACCCAATAGTAGTAGTATAATAATAATAAATAAAAAGTATACCCTATAAATTAGATACTGTAATTTATTATACACCGTAGCGTCAGCCATACGGCATGGGTTTGTTATAGAGATACACAAACATTTTAGAAATATTTTTATAGTACTCTTTATTTTATATCAATTGTTTAATTGTCAATATTATTAAAAATATTTATTTAAATATTTTCTTTGTTTCATTTTTTACTTGTCTTTATATCAACTGTTTCCGTTTTTATTTATATATTTTAAGCAAATTAAGAGAGTTTTATTATTTATATATTATTTTTAGTTTTAAATAACTTCATAAAATAGTGGTAGTCAAATTTAGAATTTCAAAATATCATTAATTAAGTTAGTTTGGTAAAATACACCTCTAATTAAATATTTCTTAAAGTTATGACAGGTCAACAAAGATCAAGTAATATGTAACGGAGGGAGTACTTGTTAATTTATAAATTAAGATAAAATTAAACATTTTCCCCATTTGCCCTTAAAATTAAATGTTTTTGAAAGTAATATTGATTATCTTGAAAAGAGTTAAGGTAAATTAGTAAAAAAAAAAAACATACTTTTTATTTGTAAAAAAGTTATGTCAACTAATGTGAAAAAAATGGTATAATTTTGAATTCAAATAAACATTTGTATATCTATAGTTGCTCCCTCCCTCCTTTTATTTTAATTTGATCAATATTGACTTGACACATTTTTTAAGGAGTAATAAATAGAATAACAATTTTATTATTGTATTAGTATTGAATATAATAAGTTCAATGTTTTGAAAAATATATTAATAAATCATAAATAATTATAGTTAATAATAAAAATACATAATAAATTATTTTTAATTTTTTTAAAACGAAAAAAAATATAAGAATGGATATGATAAATAATATTAAATTCGAATAAATTTAATTATCCAGTTTACGAGAATCATTTATTACTGTGTACTTTCGTTCAATTTCATCTACTACAGACTTGATTATACCAAAATTTAAAGTCATTTATTTAGTGCCAGTTGAGTTGACCTTATTAATTCTCATTTTTCCACTATACTTTCGCTATTCCATATTAATAGAATTTGTGAGATAATGCATATTTCATCTGTCCTCAATTAATTGTCATGTTGCGCTGTTCGAAAATCAATTTGACTAATTTTTAAAGTTAAATTAGATAAAATTTAGATAGTCAAAAATTATACGAAAAGTATTATAAACTCCAATTTTTTGCATATCAATATGATGAAAAAATACATCGTAAAATGTTAGTCAAAGTTATTATTGTTTAACTCTAGAAAAAAAAACTATGACAATTAAAATTGGACGGAGGTAGTATTTGTTAAGAAAAATATTCAAAGACATAATTTAAATTATACTTTTCACTATTACCCTTCTGAAATCATAAATAAAGTATAATTTTGTAAGTAATACAATTTATCTTTTAGAAAATATCAAACTTCCAACTTAAACTTTGAACAATTCAATTATTTTGAACAATAAATTCAGTTAATATGAAATAAAAAAAGTACTAATAATCAAACAACTCTTTAAATGTAGCTAAAGACTGGGGAAATTAAATACTAACATTAAAATTCACTGCATACAGATTTTGAGTAATTACTAGTAGTTGAATTGAGTGCTTATTATTGTTCAAATTTTGACCAAAATCGAACTTCTCAAACTCTACGTTGTTGGTGAATATTGTAATGGATCGTTTGATAAAGTATATAAAAATAGTGTTAAATATGATATATTAGTAATATTGATATTAATTATGTTTTTATTAGTTATGTGGTGATTATTTTATATGGAATTTGATTTGGTATATTAAAAATAACATACATTGCATAGTTTTCAAAATAATATCTTTGTTTACAAAAATATTATCCATAAATACGGTAGAAAGAACAGGAAAAAGATTTTGAGGGACAATTATATATTTAACCATGCTAATGATGCATTATAAAACTCTTTGTATTTACTAATATCATGAATTTCAACCGTATCTTATTTATTTCCTCCTTAATTAATTTTTGAATCATATGCTTTGGCACCTTAGAATCAAAATTCCAAAAGAAATAAAAGGACAAATTGAAAATATACTATAATATTTTATTGCACCTTATACAAGGTGCACCTAATTATTATCGTGGCAGAATTGCCAACATACATATTTATGAAACGAAATTGCTTTTGCTTTTGCTTTTTATAATATATATATATATATATACACTTAGAGAATAATAAAATATACGTATGCTTTGGTTTTAATTTGGTCCATCTGAATTTCTACTCAACCAACACCTCTAATAATTATTTACGTAAAAGGAATGGACTACAATAAAAAGAGAAAAAGGCTATAAAAGTCTTACCTTTGTTCAATTTAGAATAGTGTTTGATGAATAAATTTTAGAAATAGCGGTACTAATTTGATAGTTTGATTAATTACCAAATGTAATAACAATTTACTTTAAAAAAAATTACCTATTCAAAGTGAACAAATATAAAGTGAATCGATCAAACAAAAAATTAAAGCTAATGTTTGTCAATATTCTAAAAGGACATCCAATAATCTTCAAATTAAGTAGAAATGGTCAATTAATTTACTTTTCTCATGTATGGTTGCCATTATTACTAACGTAGATTTGTGGTGCAGTGATAGGATGTATCTATTTTATCTTTAACTAGAGGTCTCGAGTTCGAGCTCTAGGTATAGAGAAAGTCTTGTTGGGATCGTCACCTTCAAAGTGCGCGATCCGAATATAATCGAAGCTCCAATATGAGCTGAACATCGACTGAAAAAAGAAGAAGGATAGTTGCCAATATTGAACGGCATGTTTATTAACCACGACTAATTCTCATGGTTGTCTTGGTTTTGTATTTATGTGGTCGACATGTATGTATGGCACTTTTCAAAATGCTGGAAATTATTTTCATATTTTGTGTTACGTGGTTGGCATGTATGCCACTATATAAGATGAAAAAAATCTTTAATCACTATCGGGGTGTCAAATGATTGAATTACAATATATTGAATTAATAATTGGATGGGTCGAAATTAGAGTCATTTGGACTTTTGCTCTGATTTTTAATTTGTGTTTTTCATGATAATATTTTTCTTCGATAAGGCATAAGTTTATATTTTTGTATAATAATATTTCATAATTTATGTCCGTACATGACTTAGTTGTTATAGAACTTATGCCCCCACTAGACATAAGTTTGATTGCCAAAGAGCAGAAGTTAAAGACAAACTAATTTGACTGATAAAACATGCAATTTTTTGTCAAAATCGACATAAAATTGGATTAAAATAAATCATATCAAAGTGGGCTAAACAATAGATCATAACTCGAAGAATTTCTTAAAAACATTTTGCCAAAATTTCTAAGAGATCAAATTTAGGCTACGTATCAATAAATGATTTGAGTCAATAAATAAACGAATGGGACGGCTCTTGATTTTATATATATATATATATAAATATATATATTCTATTATAAGTTACATAGTACAGTATATATATAATGTATAATTAATTATGTTTTTAATATCCAAAGGCAACAACAAAACTTGAGTTATTAAGTTGATGATTATACAAGTAGTAAGCAATTCTCCAAGTCCAACAACCTTTAGGTAAAGTGTGAAAATCTTTATGTGAAAACCTTTTTCTTCAAGTATGATAGAAATCAAGTCACCATCAAAGGGTTTTGATGTGGTGGAGTAAATGGAGTTGTTGGTCCTTTAATTAGAGGTCTCGAGATTGAGCCCTGGATATGGGAAAATTCTTGGTAGGGAGCGCTACCCCTCGACGAAGCCCTACTCGATGCAAGTTCGGAATAGTCAAACTTTAATATAAGTACCAAACATCAGATGGAAAAAAAAAATCGAAAAAAAAATCAAGTCAAATTTATATGCTCCTCGACTAATTTATTGGAATATAATAGAATACCTCCCACCAATAAAAGTGTAAAAATCAAAATTTAGGTCCAAGTCATAACAACTCAAGTATGAACAAAGGAACATATCAACAAATAAAAAAAAGTAAGTCCGCCTGATTATGAAAAATATTATTCTTAGTTGGACACCTTTTTATTTCTTGGTTAAATAAAAATGAGTACTTTTATTTCTTAAAAATTAGCTTAAAATAAAAATTCTATCTCGACAAATTAATTCAATGAAAAATTAATTTAAATTGATTGATTGACTTTTTAGGTGAAATATCAATAGTTGACTGACTGCTAGGTTATAAAACAATGTTGAGTGACTTTCTAAGAGAATCACCACCGTCTAATAACAAGTGAAACTAATTTTTACTTTTTAGTAGGATTTGAGATTTTAAATCAAATTTTCAAATTAAAATTAAAGTTTTGTTCAAATATCATAAACAAACATTGATTTCAAATCAAAATTTTAAATTTGAGCTTTAAATTGCTTGGTCAAATAATTGCTAAATTTGGGCTTAGGGAAAGTCCAGTATGCTTGTTGGGCTAAGACTTGGGCCCTAATAAAAGAAGGGAAGGCCCATTATCGGAAGAAATTTCTTTTCGAAAAATTTATTACTCCATCTAACAATATTTTCTAATTTATCAAAGCATAACAACATAACTATTACAAAACGTATACAAATTAAATTCAGTACTCTTTTTTTGGGTCGATAAAAGTAATCCACGACTTCAAATCTTGACTCACGATTTCAAATTCTTGATTTTTTACAACAATTTGTATTCTGTGCAAGATTGTCGGTACATCAAGATTCAAGTGAGGCCGGAATATATAATGTTCATACACCAGAAAATAAATTTGTATAAATTTTGTACGCAATATATGTATATAATTAACTATATAAGTTCATGTTAGGTATTAGTATAGATTCTTTATAAAGTTTATGTAAAAATTCATGTTTGAATTCTGTATATATTTTGTATAAATTTCGATTTAGAAATGCAAAAGATATGTCGAAAATTTTATGATTGAAGTTACATGCTAATTTCACGTATCAATAAAATAGTATAAAGTTTAAAATATTATCGAAATCTTTCCTCTCCTTTTAAAAAAGTTGCCTTGTAATATGATTAATATTGTGGTATCATTAAATATTGTGGTAATATTTTCCCATCATTAATCAGAGGTTTCGGGTACAAGTATTAGGTATAAAGTTGTTTATGGTAGGGAGCATTTTATCCCATGAAAAACTTTTCGACGGTATCCAATTTAGTTGAGCCACAAAGTAGGGTTGTGTATCGGTCGGTTCGGTTTGATTTTGAAGTTTATCGATTTGACTCATTGGTTATCGGTTTGTAGAGATGTTAAACCGTTATTGAACCATTAAGATATTGGCTTATCGGTTATTGGTTTATCGGTTTTTGATCGATATCGGTTCGATTATCGGTTTAACCGTTAAGATTTTACACAAAAAAAACATTGAAAATCACTTAGCAACAAGGTGACAAACCAAATGAACCATGCACATGAGTTCACAAGTTACATCTTGCTCAAAAGCAAACATTTTTACATTGTAGCATAACCAAGTGTTTGAGACAAGCAGAAATAAAAGTAGGAAACCAAACTCTAAGTCAAGGACTTTATATACAAAATGATATAAATATAATTATTTAATTTACTATCGGGTTGTCGGTTAACCAGTTAAGAAAAAATCTCAAACCGTTAAGAACCGATAACCCGATAAGAAAAAAAATCAAAATTGCTAAACCAATATAACCCAATACTGATAAACCAATATTTTTTTTCGGTTCGTGTTATCGATTTCAGTTCGATTTTGAACAGCCCTACCACAAAGTGATATTGAATAGTGTATGAGAAATCCAAAAAAAAGTATGAAATTGCCTATGGCAGGGAGGTGCCAATATGAGACTCTCCGACGCGAATCTGAATTAATTGAACCGCAAAACGACTGCTTATTAGATGAGAAACAGAGGGGGAAAAAAGAGGCATGAAGTTGCCTATAGTAGGGAGCGTTTTACCCTTAGTCCCCTATATGGAACTCTCCGATGCAAATCTGAATTAGTCGAGCTACAAAGCAACCAATTATTAGATGAGAAACTGAAAAAAGAAAAAAAAGGTATAAAGTTGTCTATGTGGTAGGGTGCATTTTAACTCCAAAACTTTTCAACGCAGATCTGAATTCGTCAAGCCCAAAATAGATTTCAAACACCAAACGAAAAACCAAAAAAAAAGTTATATCTAGTCTAATGGTCACGATCGAATTCACACAACATTCAAGTAGTATAAGGTTCAATTAGTACCAAAATATTTTCTTTTCCAAATTCACAACCACGTTTTTTTGTGGTACATACAAAAAGGACGAACCATAATAACGCGTTTTTTTTTCTTTCTTTATATAATATATATCTTTATATAAATATATTTAGAAGAAAAAAAACTCATTGAATGGGCATTTTCTAAAAAACTCTCACAAGAGAAGTCAGAATAATAATAAGATTGAGACATATTTAATATAGGACCTTGACAACCCCATTCTTCGTTGTGTACATTTCATCTATCAATTTTCTTAGAGACAAAATCCAACAAAATGGTCCAAATATCAATTTCTTGATTAAATTTCTAATAATTGTCTTCCAAAAAGGCTCCAAAATAAATGAAGCAATGACTAAGAAGTATCATTTTCTTATGGACCCATTCATGAAGAAATGAGACCAATAAGAAGTCGTCTAGTATCAATGCATTTGCATTCTCTTCGAGTTGGTTTGGATAGAAACAAGATATTAATTATTTCAAGATTGTTATCACATTCTTAATATAGGATAAAAATAACATTACAGTTTTAGAATAAGTTATTTTGTTATTAATGTAGGATAAATTTATTCTAAAATTAATCTCACAATTAGTTATCGCTTATCTCTCCTACCAAATGAGCTCTTCTATTATAGTACTATGTTTTAGCTGTCTCCATAATTTCCCCCCACTTTTACATCTATTATGCACTTCACAGCCTGTTTCCCTCTTTATTTTCCTGTTTTTATTTTTTATTTTTATTCCCCAATAAAAATAGGGAAACGTCATAAATAGAGTTATTTGTGCCCTAAAAAAAATAGTGAGATTTTGCTTAAATTACGAAATGTTATAGTACTTTAGTCTCAAAATGTGGAGAAATATATTGTATTCATGCGAATAATGATATAGTAAAATACATTATATCTGCACCTCTAGCTTAATAAACTCGCTCATTTATTAACTCAACTCATTTTGACTATTCTAAATTCAGTCAAACCTTCTCATTTAATCCTCTAATTACAACATTCAAGTAGTTTTGTAATCTCCTAAATACTCTTCTTAAATCATAACTTTAATTTATCCCTTCTTTGTAATTTCATTATTCATTCTAATAATAAAAAGAATAACGCAAACTATCCTTTGGGGTGGTCCAGTGGTTTGGATTTGAAACTTCCATGTTGGAGGTCTCAAGTTCGAAACTCATTTCTAGCGAAAGCAAAGATTTTGCCTTTTGGGTTGAGCCATGAACTATATAATTTACGAGCTATTGCATAACAACGGAAATTCATTTTGCATGCCCTGCAAATCATGAAATGGACATGAATGATTCGTGTAAAAACAGAACTTTCCTAAACAAGCTAAAGAGTAAAGAATATATAGCCACAGTGAGGTAATCATAGTACTATATGTTATGTAATTTTACATGTTTGATTTAGAATATGACAACATATTTGACATATTAAACCAAACAGTACTAGTTGATTAGACCAGTTTTATCCAACTGTTTTGACTTCTGAGTAATAATATTTTCATATTGTTACATTTTTAAGCTCTAAAACACACTTCCTTCGTTTTGTATGACTTGACACATCGAGGGAATCTTGTGATTTTAAATTAAAGATGTGCACAAATCACAATGTATTAAAATGTCTTTTGATCTTCTGACTTTATAAACATGTCATGTGAAAAGTTGAAATTAAAGATTTGTCAATAAAGGAAACAAACATTTTTTTAAAAACGGACTAAAAAAAAGTTTGGACAAACAAATTGAAACGGAATTGGGAAAGAGTATTTATTGGAGGAAGAGATGATCAATAATTGGAGCAAGAGATATTCAATTGAAACAGTACGTATGTTCGAAATTGTAATACTTAATTAAAGATTCAAATTGTGACAAATACTGTACTGTTCTCTTAGGGTTCCTTTGGTTAGGAATTATTTTTTAAAAAAATAATCGTAGTGTTTGGATTAATTTGTACACCTCATTTAATTTTATGAGATATTTCTCATCTTTCAATTCCCCACAACATTACTCTAATGCAGGAAATACAAATTTACTATGATTTATCACGTTAATAACACAACATTAATCGTTTTAATAATCGTAGTATTCGATTCCTACATTGGATTAATCTCTACCAGAATAAAATTTATGAATTCACATTCGTTCAATGTGAAAATCAAAACTCTTATCAAATGTATTGTTTCAAAATTAATTGAAATATTTGATCCAACGGCTCTATTTCCATCGGTATCTATACTCACCACCTTATAAAGTATTTGTCAAGATTATTTACAAATTTTTTCGATTAATATTCTTTTACTTTAAGTATCAAATGAAAATCACTTTATTTTCTAAATATCATTTTCCCTCATACCGAGCACACCCATTAAGTTAAAATTTATACTAAAACTGATAATATGATTTTGAATAATTCAATAATTAGTTAGGCATGAAAAAACAGTTTAAAGCAGCTCTCAAATTTCCATTTATGATGAAGGTTTAATTGGTATTGGTCAATAGCAAAAAAAGGAGTTTGGTCATATGCCATAAATATTTATTCTCTAGTTAATTACAGTGAAAGGAATTTAAATAAATAAATAAATAAATAAAACCATCAATTACGTAATTTCTACGTACATGCAAAGTAGAATAATAACAACTACTATTAGGCTGGACATTATAGCGTTGTTTCAAATTAATGAGGATACGATCTTAGATAGGAGGTTGTGAAGAAAATTAATTAGGATCAGTAGTGGAGCCAGAAATTTCAAGGGTGTCCAAGTGCTAAAGCGAATCTGCTCTTCTTAAAAAGTGATTTTTTTTTTTGCTACTAGTGAGATTCAAACACACGAATACTTTAAGTTCGTGTGTCTTTACTCTTTTAAGGCACTTGAAACCACTAGTCTACATCATATTGTTGTGTCATGGATGTCCAAAATATGTTATTTAACCACTTTATTTATCATTTTATTTATATATACGATATAGCTTTCCGACGTAAGGATGGCTATGCCACTGATTAGGATATAGTGCGTTGTCTTTTTATACGTTCATACTAGCAATTATAATATTGTTCATCTAGTTTCGTAATTATGTTATAACTATCTGTTATTTTTAATACTTCGATTATTGTATTATTTTGTTGTAGTTACTGTTCTGTTACTATATGTTGTTTTTGTTATAATTATTTGATATTTCTTGTACTTCTGTGTTTACTTCTTTTCCTAGATTGATTTGGCTATTTTTTCTTGACTAGATGGTCTATCGGAAACAAACCTTCTCTACCTTAGCTTTGAGGTAGGAGTATAAAGATGTACGTGCCCTCTATCCTCTTCTAACTTCATTTTGCATGAGACTGTATTGAATATATGGTTATTTTTATTGTTATTATTGTTGTTCCATGCTCAAATCACACACAAGAAAAAAGAAGAAGAATTACTATTGTGAATCTCCAGATTTTTATTAGGTGTTGAGACAGATTCATGATTTAAAGTTTAAATTGTTTTACTTCAATCTCAAGTAAATATTATAATAATAAATTTGACTCACAATCAAGTATTTATTAATATTCATTAAAATTTTCAATATACGTATGAATAAAAATAAAAAGATTATTAAATTCATGTGAACTCATAAGCGAGTCTCTGCTCATGTCACGAGCTAACTTGGACTATATCAAGGAATTATAACGTGACCTTAATTAGTACGCAATAAACAAATAACTAACCACTTAAAATCAAACAAAGATAAATCATTGAAAAGGGGAAATTAACAAATATGGAAAATCAAGCAAAATTAAGCAAATGATATTTAACCCAAAATTGTCATTATCTATAACTTGTACACAAGTAAGACCTACGTAATCATAATTATAACAATCATTAGTCAATGAAAATTTAGTTATGCCAAAATGTTAATTAAACCTCCCTTTCATGATAATGATTAGTACTAATCTTTTAATTACTGCCTAAACCGAACCCAAAAGATTAATACATGAGAAAGTGACCCTCTCAAATTTTAACAAATTAAATGAGACTCACATACTTTAATAATTTAATTAGATTATTACTTGACAGCAGCACCATTGGCTCTAATCCTAGCCGTTAGGTACCTCCTAACCTTAATTTCTTGACAATTCAAGAAATTTGGTATTTTTCGTTTTTTCGTCTCAATCCCCTTCGACGAAAAATTATACAGAAGAAAAATGTTATATATATATAAAGTAGATGTTATATCTCCTATTTTTTTTCGCATATTTACTTTTTTATATTTTATAATTTCTTCATAAAAAATCTGACTTCACTATTGATAAAGGCATGATAACTAGTAAATCGTGAAAGTTCAATCTCAAACTTTACTGTTAATTGCTACCACTTAATGAAGTTGAATAATATGTATATCTAACACTAATTCAAGATTATGATATTATATATGAATAATTATGTCTTAATCTTTACTATCATGGTACATAAATCATCTTGCAATGTACACATATACTTATCATACATTAAAATATATTTACTTGTCCATGAAAAGATTTTATTTAAATGTATTGTTAATTTAGTTTAAACTAATAAATGTCAAACCAGGTAATGACTCTTAGTATAATCAAACTAACATATAAATTATCAAACAAATAAGTGTATATAATCATATCTCTTTAGTAGTTACACTAAATTCAATTACAAGTGTCCTTCTAAACAAGCTTTAAATGGAAATATTAACTTTTTTGTGAGCCCAAATATCAGTCGGCCTGATTTTTGAGTTTCGTTATGATTTCCTCACCCAATCTTGTGAGAATCAAGCTTAATAAGCTCAACCACATATAACCCTCCCTAAGCTGCTGATATTACTAAATACTCCACCACGAAGCAAGTTTTTTTTTAATACAACAAACAAACGGTCCTTTTCTTTTAGTGTTTCGATTCGAAGTGATAAATCCTAACTAATTGATCAGTGGATAAGATGGTTGCTCAAGAATGGTAAGACAATAGTCCACCGGCAATTCAAACTCATTTTGATCTTGAACGATATTGTAATCCTAGAGCACCTCCACGAACGCTATCCCTTTTCGTTCCATTCAATTACATTTATTCCTTTAATACATATCTTAAAAAAGAACATAATAATGAAGAACAACCCGCCTATACAATCAACGAGGACAAAAACACTACTAACCAAAATGCCGCAGGCATGAAGCATGGTAAGCCTATATTGGACGAGCATATCTTAGGGAGGAAAGAAAGTCCGAACGGTGATAATTGAATGGTATGGAGTCTAGATATAGACATACAAAGGAGAAGTACAATACTCCTCCCCGTCTTCTATTACTTGTTCACTTTCTTTTCGATATACCCCTTAAAAATTATAAACAAGAACGATTCTTCGAAATAAATATTTTTAATAACGTAGACAACTAGTATGGTATAAACAATTATAAGAGGAAGACAATAAAAGCTGTAACTGGACCCTCCGAAAATACCTCATTCAAAGTCATTTCTTTTCAACTGCGCAAAGAGTCTCCCTCCTCTTCTTCTTCTCTCTATAATGGTGGTGATCGCTATTATACGCCAGTAGGTACAGTACGCACCAACCACTTCCATTTTCGTACACGCAGAGCTTCTATATATATCTTCTCTCATTCACATTTACTACGTGAATGCCTAATACTTCACCATTCGCTTCGGATTTGGATTGGGTATTGAAATGGATCCACAGGCTTCCATGATGAACCATGCCGGAGGTTTTCAGTCTCCGCCGTTTAATTTATCTGAGATCTGGCAGTTTCCGATCAATGCAGGTGAAGGCGAGACGCCGTATAGTTTTCCGTCGTCTACGGCGGCGGCGCAGCAGAATGTGAGTGATGTTCGGAATAATGATCCCATGGTTCTAGACCGGAGAACAAATAATTACAGCGGCGGTGGTGGTTCAGCTAGGAAGCGAATCGAGGATGATGAATCAGCTAAAGGAGTTTCCACTAGCGGCAATGGCTTGGTATTCTATCTAATTTACCTCAATTTTCTTCTGTTTAGCTGTATTAACTGCCTAAATGTTAGTTAATTATACTGTAGCTTGGTATTCTATCTTATTTACCTCAATTTTTCTACTAATTTAGCTGTATTAACTGCCTAAATGTTTGTAAATTCTACTATAGCTTGGTATTCTATCTTATTTACCTCAATTTTCTTCTATTTAGCTGTATTAACTGCCTAAATGTTAGTAAATTATATTGTAGCTCGGTATTCTATCTAATTTACCTCAATTTTCTACTAATTTTCTGTATTAACTGCGTAAATGCTAGTGAAATCTATTATAGCTTGGTATTCTATCGAATTACCTCATTTTCCTACTAAATTAGCTGTAGAAACTACTTTGATGTAAGTTAAATTCTAATGTACAGTTTGTTGATATTTATTTGCCATGAAGTCATGCTAGGCGATTTTACTTTTGAGCTTATGCTATTTTCCTGATTGAGTAGCTAGCTCTATAAGTAGAGTAGTATAAAGCAAAATTGAAGATAACTTGAGAAGGCCGGGTAGAGTACATTGATTGATTGATTCTTTTTTCGTTGTTGTTGGTTTGTTCTCATTATTCTCCCTAATTCTTGTTTATGAAGTACTTTCGAGGGGATTAGACATTTGATTATTCTCCAGTTTTAGAGAACCGGAATCTTCATTCAAAGTACAAAGTATTTGTCAGTATTGGGATGAAATGGGCTCGAACAGAATGGTGTATGTGGTTTGCAGATTCTAATTAGTGTGGATTGAAATTAATTGGTTGATTGGATGTGGAATCAAATATCTCATATTGAACCGTGCGTTGTGAGAAATTGATTGTTTTTTTCTGCCTTGTTAATTTTTGACTTCTAATATTAATTTGGTGATTTGAGCAGACTGAATCTGCTAGTAAGCGGATGAAGGTTACAAGATCAAATGAGAATTGCGAATCTAGAGGTGATGGGGAAGGGAATTCAGGGAAATCTGCAGAACAACCTGCAAAGCCTGCTGAACCACCAAAAGATTACATTCACGTGCGAGCAAGGAGGGGTCAAGCTACTGATAGTCATAGTCTAGCAGAAAGAGTAATTTGGCTAATTTATTCTCTTCTAAGTCAAGTGTCAATTTTAGACTTTGTTGTTGAAATAGCTTTGACATGATATGAAATGCTGGTTGTAGATGAAAAATATGGTCTTGCTGATTGAACTTTTTGTTTTGCAGGCTAGGAGAGAGAAGATAAGTGAGAGGATGAAAGTCCTCCAAGATATAGTCCCTGGTTGTAATAAGGTGCGCTATTGCACCTTCCGTTTTCTTTTCACTGTTTAAAATCCGAAGTGCTTGATTTTAATCTGCTGTTTTTTTCTGTTTTCTAATGGTACTTGATTAAATACTTTCTGTCTCTGACATCAAAACTTTGGGAGTGCCCACCTTTAGGCGAGATGACATAGTTTTTAGGTTCACTAGCAAAGCCTGCTCCCAATAACTTCAGACAAAACCTCACAAATTTTTCTTTCAGTTTTGTGGAAGTACTAATTGAGTGAAGGATAGAGTCCAACTTCCAACAGATAATGTTTCAAGTACACCGATTCTTCTAGAGAAGATTTAGCTTTAGCATTTTAGTGATGAATTACTTGTCAAGCAAAGCTCTTGTACCATGGTATTTTATTTTGACAAGTAAAGCCAACCCATGTAATTTTAGGTGTTTATTTTGTCGTTGATAAGTAAAACACTTGTCCCATGTTATTATTTAGGTGGAACACTGGAACTTGTATTTCTTGCCTTTCTGGTTGACGTATTCAAATAAGAACCTGTCTGATCCAAAAATTATCAATTTTTGTTAATTTCTTGAAACTTGACCTTGTTTGAACTAATTTCTTTAACAAAAGCACATGGATTTCTTTGTATGTTCCATGCCCACGCTCTTTAGTTGCTTACATATCAGACCATGCTCCTCTCATTTATGATAACAGCACAAGTGTAAGAATGTATAAACTGAGACAATCTATTCAAAACTAGATAGAATTGAGAAGATGCAATTGGAATTAGAAAGGAGGGGGAATAGATTAAAAAGAAAGAAAGAAAGGATTAATAGCAAATAATGAAAACAACTTATCATTCAGTTACAAACTAATAATCCAAGCGAGACGGGAATTGATTCTCATACATGGATTCTTACTAGGGAAGAATTCAAGAGGGTCCAATGAGGAGGTTTGGAAAATTCCATAAACTCACAAGGAGTATCTTCACATGATCAAAAACTAATGAACCAAAACCCTAAAGATAAACTATTTTTACTTACGGTTACACAAGACACAAATAATTAGCTTAATGTCCTTTACTACATCCTAATTGAAAAGCTCAGTCAGCCCAATTTGATATTTTATGCTTCTTGACTCAAAGCTCTTGATTGCTACATCCATGACCTTGATGATGAGTCTGGCATTTTGGGGGGTTATCACATTACTGACCAAACAATCCACAACTAGACCAACAAATGTTCCTACTTGTAAAAAAATTTAGACCAATGGTGTTCCTTTGGTTGTCAGTATCTAGTCTAGTGAACCTAGAAATGTCTCAAAAGCAACTGGCTTTCGCCACATTAATGTAGATGGGAAGGTGGAGATTCAAACTTCTTTGTTCATGATATACAACACAAAGGAGAAGAAGGCACAATGCTTGGAGTGTTATTCCTCTTGGTTTGGTGTGGCCGTGTGGGTCATTTGGGAAGAGAAGAATAAGAGAGCTTTTGAAGGGGTCGAAATGAACTTTGCTCAATTGAAGAGTAATCTCCCATCCCTTTTTTTCTTTTGGAATACCCATGTAGTTCTTGTTTGTATAGAGGATTGAGTGTCTTTTGTAGAGAACCATATTTTGTAGGTTTCTCCTCTTTTGGTATATCACTTGTATACAGCAAAGTTGGCCTTGTTATTATCATAAAACTTTTACTTGATAAAAAAGAAGAAACTACCCATGAAAAATATATTGTAATAAATAAACATCTAAAGCTGAATTAATGTTTTTGGTTGAAATGAGATGGAGAAACTTAGTTTGATTGTTTTGGTTACAGGTTATTGGCAAAGCTCTTGTTCTTGATGAGATAATAAATTATATTCAATCATTACAACACCAGGTTGAGGTATGTTGCCCCCCCCCAGGAAAACAAAAAAATGTATCAGCATCTGTCTTGTTTGCTGTGGGAGTGTTCTAATTGTGAGAATTTTGTGGTAATTCATGTTCTTGATTCTGCAGTTCTTATCGATGAAGCTTGAAGCGGTTAATTCAAAAATGCCAAGCACAGAAGGATATCCATCTAAAGATGTAAGTTTTGTATGAAGTCAGTCCTGTGGTTCATTCTGTACTAGGACACATCAATGACTAATTGGTAGTGTGACCACCTCGGTCATGTGTATCCTTTCTTAAACTGCACCATACCTTTTTTGTCGAAGCAACATCAACTCAGTGCAGTCTCACCTACCTTCTTGCTTACTTGCATGTAGGGGTGATTCTGTGCCTAATTTGACATCTGTCCTTTTTCAGCAAATGGGTGGATAAATATGTACCTGGCAACCTTGATTATAGTACTTAACAGGCCACCTTTTTGTTCTTGGGGGAAATGAGTTGATTGTGCTGCATTCAGCAAGCTGTTCTTGTTTAATGTTTCGTCATTAGCACCTTGAAGTAATACTTGCTGGATAAACATCTTTCATCGCTACCATATATTTCTGAGACTTAGCTGAATATGTTTAGGACTGGTTTGAAGTTTATGGGCAAGCAAAAGTACTTACTCTGATACAAAGATTTGTGGCCATGAACATTTTCTGATAAAATGACTGGTGGTGTACTCATTTCTTTGAATTTGATCCTTTATCCTGGATGTCTTTTATTTAAATCGCTTTAAACACTTTATCCATGTGGGATTGCCAATTTGTGTGGATCAGAGAAGGTTACGGGGAGCAGTGCATTGAATATTAGCTTCTGATAAAATAATAAGATGTAAAGAAAAAACCAAGTCAATAATTGTAAAGACAACTAGGCAAGGGGAGGAGTTCTATTCTTTGAGCTGAAAATGGAAAATATTAGTGAGATAACACAAAGATTTGTGCTTGGAGAAGTGTTTTCCTTCTCACATTTCAATTCTTACACGAAACAAATGACATTGTTTTAATTTTTCTAGTTCGGACAGCAGCCATTTGATACAAATGCTATGACATTCGGTTCACAAGCTACTAGGGAATATGCCAGGGGAACATCACCAGATTGGTTGCATATGCAGCTTGGTGGAGGATTTGAAAGAACAACATAAATCTGCATCAAAAGGTTAATAATAAGTTCATTGGGAGGTTCATGCCTTTGGCGATTGCCAGAACACATGGCCAGTCCAGGTTTCTTTGAAAGCTTATATCCAGTATCTTTATCAGGCACAAAATTGTTGAATGTCTATTACAGCTGATAGACAGACAACCACGTTTTCCACTTCGTTCGTCTATCTTGTTATACTTGTGGAAGGCACCATATAAGTATTATTGTGAAAGTGCTTGTTTAATAATAGAGGTACAGAATTGGGTGTATCAATATGCTGAAGTTGTAGCTATACTAGCTTAATAAAGTGGTCTGTCTCGTCCTAAAACCATTAATGCATCAAGTCTTGTAAATAGGGAAAATCAGTGTTCCTGTGTTTCGATTGTTCACAACGAGTTAAGACAATATAGTACTTTATACCCAATGAATGATGCCTGCAAGTTGTTGGATCTTCAAGTTTCTAGCAATACCATTTAAAGATATGGTAAACTCAGATGAAAAAAACATCCACAACTCCTTAAACTTGGCAATTACTCTATTTAGATAAAGTGTTCTATTAAACACTTTTTGATTTAAAGTTTTAAATAAACTTTTGCGCTTGCTCTCAGGGTTTATTAGGGAGTTGAGTTAACCCCATAGAATGTCATTTTCTAAATTATACACATTAGTCTCAATTAGAACATGTATGAGATTTTATGATTTATTGAGGCTAATGCCCTTTATTTTAAGTTATTAACTTATCTATGTAATTAGAGCCGTCAAAATGGGCTTAGCCCATGGGGCCGGCTGGGGTAGGGTTGGGATATGATTTTTCAAGCCCATTTAAAATTAGGGCTTATAAGTCCTGCCCATATAAGCCCTTGGCCCTTGAGGCTTGATCAGGGTTGGGTCGTGTTGGTCATGGGCCAAAACTTTTTATTCAAGAGTAATTTACAATAATCTCACTAGTATATAATATAATTATTTGAATACACGTTATGTTGTAATATTATGAATCTTTGTACCCAGATACATGTATGTCAAAATATATGGACTCAAAATTAGGTTAATTTGTTCTAGATACACTCTATCAAAGTAGATTTGCATGTATCTAGCATACATATACAAATCTCGCGCCCTTGCCTCCCTCCCATCTTGCTTGTCACTCTCTTATCTCACTCGCATATCTGGTATGCGAGATACATGCTAATTACACTAAATTTTTGCTAGTGTTATTGAAACAACATCACTATTTGTCATATTTGATTTGAAAATCTTCTCATTTTCTTGATGTTATAGAGTTACAAGTTTGAAAAGAAAAAAAAAAAAAGGCTGGCCCGCCCCAGCCCTCGCCCATTCTAGGGTTGGGTTGAGCATTTTCAGGCCCTACCAAATGAAGGGCCGACTCGCCCTAGCCCTTCAAATTCCTTGGCCCGTGAGGCTTGGGACCCGGTGGGGCAGGGCCGTCCCTTTTTGACAGCTCTATGTAATGAAACACTTGAGAGCACAGAAAAAAAAAAATCAAAATTTAAATTGATTTTATCATGTGTTCAAGTGCTTGAGTGAAATAAATTGTACTCCCTCCGTCCCATTTTATATGTCATCTTTTTACTTTGCACTTGCATTAAGAAATGATGTAACTTTACCTTTCTATCTTTATTTAATGTTTTCTTAAGTCAACTTTATTAATAAATGACAAGATTAATTAACTATTCTATCAAGGGTATAATAGGCAAAATATGACAATTTATGCATAAATTTTATAAAATGACAAGTATTGTGGTATAATTATTTATAGAAAGAGATGACATATAAAATGAGACGGAGGGAATAATAGAATGTCTTAAATGAAATAAAAAAATTAAAAAAAGAAAAAATCCTTTTGGCCAAAATAATGGAATGGTGGCAAAAATTCTAAAGTATATTGCATTGCGTGGAAGGGTGGCAAAAATAAATGCATACCTTCGTCATAAACTATATTGCATTGCGTGGAAGGGTGGCAAAAATTCTAGTTTTTAGTGAGTCAACCATGAAAAATGGAAAAGGGTTGCGATATTTAAGAGTTACCATTTTTAAGCCGTCACGGTGCCGATTCGTTGCCAATAATTTACCGCCTTGTTTACTTTTATTTGTCATTTATTTTTAAAATTAATTTTTATTTTTATTTATCACTTTTGGCATATAAAAAAAGATAATAAATACTTGTTTTTCAAGATATCATTTAATATTAATAGTTTGATAAAATACTTATATCAATAGTTATTTTCTTAATGAGTGTGCCAAGTCAAAATGTGACAAGTAAAATTGAACGGAGGAGTATTTATTAAACTAATCTTATTAATTATGTTTTAATAATTTAAAATCTAAATTGATTTGTTTAATTTTTTTTATGTAGTTATTTAATAAAAAAATATTAAAATAAAATAATACAATTTTCTTTATTTGTTAGAATAATTAAATAAATCATTTATTTTTTAATATAAAGCCAAGTAGAAATGAAAATTGACGACACCTTAACCAACACGATGATTACGATTAGAAAAAAGCCAATAACTGCTACGTACCAGAAAATTTCAACGGTCTTTCAGTTACAATGCACCTTCTGCGCACGTTAGCACTACGGAAACGTCATTGTTTCTTGCCAAGTCCTTGCTTTTAATAATAAATAATAATAATAATAATAATTCAGTTCCCTATACATACTGAAATATAGAAATAGGAAGCCGAGCAATTTCAAGTGAATTTATTTTGAGATAGGACGAGAAAAATTGAATTTGATTAATTCAACAAAAAATAGGGAAATTTGCTAGGCAAGCTGTTGTTTCATATGAAATATAAAGGGATAAGGGTCTGAAAAATATTCTAACTTTGGTCGGATTTGCTGTTGCGATATTAAACTTTCATGAGGACCTATTACCTCCCTAGACTATTTAATATCGTATTTTAAACATATATATTTGCCCACGTGGACATAAAAAATAATGTAAAATTATAAATATTAATGTGTTCACGTGGGCACATATATACCTTTAAAATACACTATTAAATAGTTCAGGGGGGTAAAAAATACGGTATTAAATAGTCTAGAGAGGTAATAGATCCTTATGAAAATTTAGTATCGCAACAGCAAATTCGACCAAAGTTGGGGTATTTTTCAGACCCTTATCCCAAATATAAATTAATTTTACCTATAAGACAAAAATTTAAGATATTTATCATGAACCTCTGATCAAATTTTACCTAATAAGCAAAATTTAGAATTAATATCTAATCGACCATAGAAACAAAATTATTTTTATTAATATATTTTCAAAATATGACTAGTATGGTTCTTAGCTAAATACAATGCTACTTTTTCTTTTGGTCAAAATAAAGCAAGACCCTTGCCATCTTCCTTCATACAATGCCTACATAGTTTATATATACTTACTATAAAATTATAATTTTATAATTTTCTTCAAACTTCTCCTCTATATTCAAAGAGTTAGAAATTTTAAAATCAGATTAAACAATATAAAAATTATCTTTATTTTGTAATTTAATAGTTTACTACACATATTAATAGACCTAATAAGAGTTGTTTTTATTTATTTGATTTGGACTAAATTAATAACTTTTAAAATATATTACAATTCACTTCTATCTTCTTATTTGTACATTAAGAAAGAACCAAATCGAATCAAAACGCATGAATTAAATACCATTTCAATCATTTTATCGTTCCTCCTTTATTTACAGTTGATATACAAAATATCTCACGTGAATTTCTCTAGGTAAAATTGAGAAAATATATATAAAACAATTAATATTTCCTTTTTTCTTTTCTTTTCCTTTTTCGTTTTTTTTCCCCAAAAATATTCTCTTCTTCAACGCGGTTAAGAAAATGGGAAAAAAAGAAAAATGGTTGAGAAGTCCTTGAAGCATATGAAGAAGAAGAAAAGTTTGAATTTATGAAAAATTCAACATTTGAAAACTCATCTTCTTCGACTTCCTTCAACTTAATTTACAATTTCAAAATACACGAAGAAGAAGAGGAGGAGGAAGAAGAAGAATTGCACCGGCGACGACGTAGTTCCGGCGAAATCGGAATAATTGTAGACGGAGACTAATCTGTCCGGTAATAACAACGAAGAAGGCGAAGACTGTAGGTTTCTGGTGGAGATCAAAGCGTTTGTGTTCGTTCAGAGAAGAGATATTTGTTCCGCCGAGATCAGAGAAGGATGCCGGGAGGATGGAGAGGATCTGGATCGGCGGGAGGTGCAGATGCAGCGATGAGGAATCGTATTGCTTCTTCTAAAAATATTCGTCTCGGTAAAGTACAACCACAAGCACCTGGTCATCGAACCGTGTTTTGTAATGATCGTGATGCAAATGCTCTCGCCAAATTCAAGGTTTTTTTTATTTCCTATTCTTAGTTATTGTTAAAGTTTTTGTTTTTTTGCTTATTATGATCAAATGCGTTGGTTTAGAATGGTGCATGTGGGTTTAGAATTTGAAATGTTTTGAGTTTGCTGTGTTTCTGGGTTTATGATGAATAAAGTAGTTTTTTTGATGAATGGAGAATGAAGGAATAGTGAATCAGTTATTCAAAATGACTTGGTGTTTCATTATGAACTCTTTTCATTTCATTTACTTGCCTAATTATGGTACTATATGTTTTTGAAACAGTGATAATCTGAAGTTTTGTTTTATTTGTGTGTTTATCATCAAATCAAATGCATGGGTTAGGAATGGTGAATACTGGTCTAGGATTTGGTCGATGGGTAAGGACTTGAAATGTTTGAGTTTACTGTGTTTTCTGGGGTTTTACAAAAAGGTAACTCCGGTGCACTAAGTTTCCGCTACCCTCGTGTTGGGGGAAGGATCGGATTACATTGGTTCTATTGTGTGTGGCCTTATTTTGAATTTCTGTAAGAAACTGCTTTCACTTTTTGACCCATGGTCTCCTGGGTACATTATGACAACTTTGTAATAAAAAGGCTCCTTTTCAATAACTGGAAAATGATGGATAGGTAGATACTACTTGGAAACTCCATTTCGTTTCTACTTGCGCACATAATTTTTGGTTCTGTTAATTGTATTTGTATTTGTATTTGCATTTTCTTAATCAAATACATTGTTTTATAATGGTGGACTTCGTTACATGGATTTGTTTATGAGTATTGGAAACGTGGAAGGTATTCAGTATGGTGTGTCTAGGTTTTTACTATTTTTAGTATATTCTTCAAGAATTTGCATGAAGTACCAAAACTGTTATCATACCAATTCAACATGGCTACATCAAGGCAAATGAAGAATCCATGAAATATCAATTGCTTATTATCCGTATCGCATTCTAGCCACATGTGTAGCTGCTTATTATAAATTAGTTTTAGCACTTAATGATTATCAATTATGTACAATCAACTTACTTAAACAGGCTCTAAATCCTTCTTTCCTTTTTCCTTTACTAGCATGCTTTTAGTTGCTGCAAACTACAGGATGTATTTGGGTACTCCAAGCAATTTCTAGTTTAATCCATGTTTCTCATTGCTTTTTAGATTTTGTGGTGTTTCTTGTATGTGCTGTTTTTTAATACATCAGGTTTTACCTATGATTTACAACTTACACATGCAATGAGACTAGACAATTTTCTGCTGCTATTTTGTTTTTACTACTTAAATTTCATCCCATGGGTGTCTAGCCGAGTCCTTGTTGGTAACTTTATCTGATTACAGAGAAACAATGAAAATGTCATCGCATTCTTATATGGATTAGCTGTTACTTACGTCCTCAAACCAGTGCTGTTAAATCATTTAGAATGTATTTTGAAAGTGTGCTCATCTTCCTGTGGAGCTCATTGTTGATGTAAGTCAACTATCCAAGTAACTTTGACATAGGAGAAAAAAGGAAACATGTAGTTCAGTTTCTTTGTCTGTGAATCTTCCAAGGTCCACTAGGAAGCAATTTAAACTTGCCTTAACACTGACAAAGATCACTTAATTGTTTTATCAAGAAAGCTCTCAAAGTTAAGCTGCGTAATGAAGTCCATATAAAAATAGTTTTCAGTTTCGTTGTCTGTGAAGAGATAAATTGTAAGCAACAAAACTTGCCTTGCACTGATCAGGGTCACTTAAATCCTTTATGAAGGAGCTCCCAAATGCTGTCTAGTGCTGTCCATATACAATCACGTTCCATTATATTCCTTATAAGTGTTAAATTGCACCTGAG
>JAJOOR010007807.1:0-44792 GCA_036250505.1 Solanum acaule | reverse complement strand
ATTTTTGTCACAGATAAGTAAAAACAGCAAAATAAACAAGGGTTTCTAAATAATGAGAGGGAATCCTTGGGATGTGACGGGAATACGGGTTAAGCTAAATTATTGGGTACATGCTTGCGATAGCAAAATTTATAGAGTAATAGTGACTAGGCTAAGCTTTATGTGGGAATAAGTTCTCTCTCGAGCAACTTACCCCATCTCAAATGGGTTCTTCTCGGACACCCACTTGCCGCATGAAGACCAACCTATGCCTTACCCCACTCACTCTCTCGAGCTGAACCTCATGTCGACCCACTCCTTAAGCCATCAATCTAGTAGTCTTGGTTTCACAACTTCTCTCTTGAGCAAGATGAAAACACATGAGTGAACTTGTATTTGCAACTACAAATCCATTAGATTCAACCACAACTACTAGACGAAATCACCATTAAACTACATTTAATCTATCAGCAAGCAAGACCCAACAACAATCTTAACCCATATTCGCTAAATCACACCCCAAGAATGGGGGTTTTTAGCCACCCATCAAGAAATAGAAATTTATACCTTCAATGATGTTGAAATCAAATGGATATGAAGATTTAAGTCTTGATTTAAGCAAAGAGTGAAGAATCCAAGAGACCCACTTCCAAATTGAAAGAGCTGAAACCCTCTTCTTCTTCAAGTCTTCAAAAGCTTTACAAACTTAGAGTAAAAATATGAAAAGCTAATATTCTAGACTGAAAATTATAATAATGTTCCACCCTTAAAACTACAACCTTAAAACTACAACTCTAACTAGTATTTATAGTTGTCACAAATTTGTGTTGCGTCAGGTCATTCGGCGAAGTTAGTCGAGATCGCCGAGCGTGTCGGCGATCTACCCTTTAGCCTGGTTTACCGCCCTTCTGCTTTGTCCTCAGCATTTTATCATTCTAGGGCGTTGGGCGATAGGGAACTGCATCGCCGATTTGTTCAGCGATTCGCCGACTTCCTCTTTTCATCGCAGTTTTGACTTCTAGCATCGTCGTGTTTTGGTCCATTGGGCGATGAGGTACTGCTTCGCGGAACTACTCAACGATGCGTCGACTGCTCCTTTTTCCGCATATTTGATTCTTTTTTTCAGAGCTCAGCACACTGGAACAAAAGGCGAAGTGAGACCCTTCGACGATTCGCCAAGTGGACTCGGCGATCTTCAGGCCTTCATTTCTTCGTTCTTTTCACCCTTTTTGTCCCTTTTTGCTACGTGGTATCCATGCTTTCCTTTAAACTTCAAATACCTGAGACTTAAGTGTTTTCATTAGATATTGAGATAAAAGAAGCATTTGAGGACACAATTTCTATCAAAATATAGTCCTAAATGAGTCCAATTTGTGGACTCATCAACACCTCCAACTTAAACTTTTGCTTGTCCTCAAGTAAAACTCAAGTTCAGCAGTTCAATAAGGATGTCTCAAACAGTGCTATACAAGATTCAATCATGAATGTACACAACAAAACTCAAATTACTCATGCAATGATCAATTGTGTACTCAAAGATTCAAGTTGTGACACACCATTACCAAAAATTCTCAAGCTCGCAGTACTTGCTTCAAATGCAAGTTCAAGCTCAACAAAAGCATTCCGATGCCCTCACACAAATGATGATTCCATTCTCATACATGAAGGTATAATCAGTTAAAGTTTAGGAATCAGATACAACGCTCACTCTCACAAAGAGGAACACAATGCTATGCTTTCAACCATAGGTTTGCCCGTATTTTTCCAGTCAACATTCGTTTCAGCTTTCTCATGATAAAAAAGGTCTTTACAAGGCTTGTAATGGGGCTGAGTGCAAAGGTATGGTCATTTGGGCTCAGTGGCTACGATCCTCATGAAATGTGGTATCTTTAACACTTCCTTTTCTTCTCCTTCATCTTTCTCTTTAGTGTTCATAAGTCATCCCATTATTCAGTTTCACATGGTGTGTTGGAAACCCAATTTCTTTTGTACTTTATTCCACAACTTTCTTTTTCATTTCTTTTCTTTTCTCTTTTTCTTCTCTTTTTTTATATGAGGGTTTTCCATTTTTTGCAACACCATGGGTTTAGGGAGACTTTTCTTATACTTCTTGATTTTTCCATTTTCTTTTCACCACACCCCCAACTTAGGCTTTTGGCCTAAGTTGGCTATTCACTAAACCACAAATCAAGAGGATTATAGGTAGTGGATTAAGAAAGGTCTAGGTTTCATAAAGTTTCTTCCAAAGAAAGGTAAGGTTCAAGGGGTGTTCAAGAGAGGTTCACACACTCACAAAGGAGGTCACAAAAGAGGTATATGTCAAACTGGTTCACACTCTTCAAAAATTGCCTAAGATCATCTCAAAAGAAAGCTTCACTTAATTGACTGGACCAACGAGGCAAATTCTAGGTGTTGTAATGCATGGTTCAAAGTAAGCTTATCACACAAGGCATCGACACTTAAGTCAAACAAGACTCCATACTTTTGCTAGTGTGCAACGATCATCACAAGAGAGTTAATTTGACACATGGCTAATCACAACGAGATGCAAAGAGTTCACATATTGTCTATGCAACATCATTTAGCCTCATCGTAGTTGTACACTCATGTTCGTTCGATTGTAAGCACTATTCAAGTAATCGGTATTGATCAAAACTGAGACTTAAATTTGCCAAGGAACAACCACATTCAACACACGAGCATATAAAGGGTGGCGAAAATGTGCGAAAAATTCAAAATTTTTCGAAAGGGTCAAAATCATTTTGCAATTTAAAATAAAAGGATCCACAAGCTCAAACATCTACAGAAAATAGTGTAAACACGATTTAAGCTCACGACCCAATATATAAACAAAACCAGAGAGTCACAAAATCACAAAAGGTGGGCCTCACCCCACCACAAATAAAATATTTGTCTTCAAATGCTAACAAAAATATCCAAAAGTGGAATAAAGTAAGAAAGAGAGGGAGGTAAAGAGGGGGTCTTGACTACACAATCGCTCCATCTGTCTAGGCATCAGTGCCCGGTGCATCACTCTGGTCCTGGGTCTTAATACCCGGAGTAACCTCAGAAGAAACAGCACTACCAGACCCACTAGGAGCTACCAAGGGTGTTTCTGCCAAAAAGGCCTGCACAGCTGCATAGAATCCCCGAGCCTATGAAGGAACATTAGGATATCTGGTCATGCCCCGAGAGTTGATGTTATCTTTCTTGATTCATGTGTTCCTGCACTGAAAGAAAAAAATTAGTTTGGGAGAGGGTGTTGATTTGTATTGACTCGCGGACTGAAACCTCGTCACTGGAATCCTTCAGCACCTTCTTTATCCCGCACATAGTTCCTTAACCTAGAGACTTGGCAAGTGGAACAGTAGAAATATCTTTTGAAAAGAATTAGCTTTTTGTTTTTTTCCATGGCAAATAAGTATATTACATATATATTAGGTATATATATATATAGTAATTCTCCAGCATTTTCAGATTATGAAATGTTCCGAAGTACATCGAGCTTTCCATTTTGTTAACTATATCCAGCATAGTCTTCTTGTAGCTTCTACCCTTTTGATGAAGCTTCCTTATCTCTTTTGCAGACACTGCGATGATCTAGATTCTTTATATTCTGAGGTTACGCTAACTATGAGGACGTGTTTCCTAAGGGTAAGAAAAAAAAGGAAATTATGCAGTGCATTGATGAATCAGGTCGTAACATAGTTCGAATATAAGTGGGAGAAATAGAAGTATGTAATGCAATGACCGAGCATGACTCAAGCTGCCTACGTATCCAAGTGGAATCAAGTTAGGACGTAGTTCAAATACAATATGAAAATGGGAAAATATAAAATGGAATGACTGGGCCTGACTTAGGCTGCCTACGTATCCAAGCGGAATCAGGTCATGACTGTCACGACCCAGGGGTACACCCTAGACGTAACATGGCGTACTTAACCCCGAAGGGGTCTCATACAAGCCTTTAGCATATCATAAACATAGGTAATAGAAAAATACAGGAAAATTTAAAACTTTTTACAATCGAAGTCATTTTCATAAAAGCAAGCGGAAGACTTTCTATACTTTGTCTCAAACCATTTAACATAACTTTGGAATAAACTCTACGGACACAACCCATACAATAGTCTCAAAACATGAAAAAAAAAAAAGGTAAAGGTGGATTTTGTCCTCGAAGCTATGAGGACTCACCAAGATCTTCAACTCCTTAGATCCTTAGGAAACCTAGCTTCAAGATAGCACTCAAGTCTCCAAACCCTACATTTGATTATAATGTAGGCAAAGTATGCGCTAGGACAAAATGTACCAAGTATGATAGCTAGCATAATAACATAATAGCATCTCAAAATGGTTAATCAACATAAGACATAAGCATAAGAGATAATTACATCGTCATAGCATAATCTCCAACATAAGCATCATATAATCATAAGTCAACATAAGACATAGTTAATGAGAATAGGAGATAAGTCATAATCATAATAAGCAAAGTCTCCAACATAAGCATCATACAAGCATTATTTGACTCTTAGTCATCCATACCGTAATAGAACCATTCTCAAGTAACCTCAAAAGCATACATATGCAATGCATGAATAACATCCCATCATACCACCCAAGCCAATTATCCCTTTTTGGTCATCGTAGTAATAACCTATATGCATGGTTAAGTCTTAAGCTTTTCTACCATAAGGGAACCATACTTCTGAGTAACCTCAAGGCACACTTGTGCAATGCATGAAAGGCATCCCATAATACCCTTCACACTAAGCATAACCTTGAAGTCATCCTAGTCATAATTACCCTTCTTTGGTCTCATTATTAGCTTACCTCATGTAGACAAGGGAACTATCACCTTAGGTCAATCACATCTTGGAAGGCAACTATAGCAACAATCCATCAAGCATAACTCATGTAAGACAACACTAATTAGGAAACCTTTAGTCATACTTGTGAAATGTATGAATGACATCCCATACTACCACTCATACTAAGTACTTATTTTGGTCATCAAACTCATGTTCCTTAATTAGAGACTGGCCCCTTTTGAAAGCATGGGAACTCTAGGAGACACTTTACTAAGTCTATCTTAGTTCCTCCTTGTTTTGAACCCTAAGAGATACTATACTAGGTACATCTTAGTTCATCAAGTTTGAACTCTTGGAAATGCTACTTAGAGCATAACCTTAGTTCATTATTAGGTTGGACCCTATGAGATACTACCTTAATCATGTCTAAGTCCACTTATACTCTTGAACACTATGAGGTACTTCACCAAGCTTACCTTAGTTCTTCAATATTTCGAACCCTAGGATAAACTACATTAAGTACATCTTAGTTCATCAAGCTTGAACTCTTGGAGATGCTACTTAAAGCACAATCTTAGTTCACTAAGGTTGAACTCTAGGAGATGCTTCCACATGCATAATCTTAGTTCATTTAGCTGGATCTCTAGGAGATGCTCCTTCAAGCACAATCTTAGACCACTACTTTTATAGGGCTCTAGGAGATGCTACATTATGCATAATCTTAGCCCATGAGGTTTGAACTCTAGGAGATGCTACACTGAGCAAAATCTTAGTTCATTACCAATCTTGTTTAATTGGGATATAACCTTAATTGACATGAGAACATATGAACTATCACATAAACTCTCATGGTGTTATCCACACCATCAAGGGTTGGTCCACTTGCCTAAGGTAGGACCGGTTTGTTAGATTAGTTAAATCCACTAGCTAACTTTCCTACGGGGCACGTAGTTATGGGATACATAGATTGCTACTAGAAACCCAAAACTTCACTAGGTGAAGGCTTCCATCTCATGAGACACACTTAGGGAAATCTGGACTCTTCTAGGTGAGAGATCCCATGTTGGAAGCCCAAACTCAACTAGGTGGGAGCCTCCATAGAAGCCCAAACCCAACTAGGTGGGAACTTCCATCTCATTTCAATATCCACTCGGTGCTAGGCCTAAATCCCATAAGATAATCATTAAGTCTCTACTTTGACTCAAGTTTATGGAAAGATGTACTTGACAACCAATCCATGTTAATACCTTGTTTAGACCGTGTGTGAACAACTATCACCATCCATGACCTAGGTGTGAAGGCTCTTTAGCCTTAGGTTCAATTAGGTGAGATAAGCCCTTCAACCTTAGAACCATTAATATGTTAGAGTACCTTTCACATTAAGTTCATTATGAGTTCATGAGAATTATCTTCCAAACAACCCACAACAACAACCCAATCCTTAATACTTTACTCTCAAAGTGTTCATAAGACATGTACATAGATTCATACAAATATGAATCATATCACATCTTGCCCTCTTAGGGTCAAAGCTCATATCACATTAACATGTCTAGAATTACTACATTAGACATGAACATCAACATAACTCAAGTGATTCCACCACTTCCTACCATCTATCATTCATAAGGTGAATTAGGTAGATAAGGATCTTTCATCACAATTCTATTCATTTGCCTTCTATTCATATGTAGGTTTTACTCTCAAAGCCTTAGCATCTATAGTTAATCATATTAGCTTCACTCTAAAGCCCTAGTTATCAACATTCACAACTATGAATCTTCATTCTCAATAATTATACATCATAGAAATATGTTATGAACCTAGATTACAAGGCATTCAATCACTTTCTTCATTACTAGGTGATTCTAGCCACAATTCATCCTAAAGGTTCAATTCCAACTTTACAAGTCAAGATCAATCATGTAGTATAGAGTCTAGTTCAATTCATGTCTAGGTATTCTTAACCTTTAAAAATTACTACACATGACATAGGTTTAAGAAAATCACCTATGAACCTTCAATTTCACATCTAATGGCATGAACCCACAAAATATCACATTCATAAAATAGACTAGGGTTAACCATAGAAATCACATGAATTCATCATAATATCATAATTCAATGTTAATACAATCATAATTAGGTATTATCCACTAGATTGGAATCATACCTAAACCCTATCCACAATGTAGAAGGAAACCCTAGCTAGATTGGGTTTTTGACTCCACAATTGGGGGAAAACCTAGGGGGCTCTATGGGTGGAAGAACCCATAGATGATTAAGCTAGAATACCTCTTTTAAAATCCCTAATCAATCTTGAATCAATATAGGAAAATTGACCTAGGTTGCTGCCCCAACTTCCTTTCTTCTTCTTCACTTCTAGAGAGAGGATTTTTGGAGAGAATTTGGGGTTCTTAGATGAATGATTTAAATGAATTAGTTTAGGGGTCTATTAGTTATTTATAGGTGTTTAATTAACTAACTAACTGACCTCCCTTAACCCCTAATTAATTACTAACTTAACCCCCAAACACCTCACTTAAAACTAAACTCTAAATATTTGCCTTGACCTACGCCCCTCCACCCACGGACCGTGGGTGGATCTACTGGACGTGCTGGACCTCCGTAGGTGAGGTCTACAGCTCAACAATTGCAGGCTTATGCAGGCCTTGACCCACGACCCCAACATCCGTAGGTGACTTATTTTTGACAACTTTTAGGGCTGCTTTGAGGTCCTCCTTGAGGACCCTTTGGGTGGTCCTTGGGGGGTCGTACCTTGACGCCCTAACCCTTATACATTCATTCTAAGCACGGGAGTCATTTATATGTCTTTTAATCCTCATACCACACTCCAAAACTCTTACGAAAAGCTTTAGAACTCACCAGTTCAACTTACTAGTTTCCGGGGTCTTACAATTACATAGTTCAAATACAATAGATAAGAGAAAAAATGTAAGGGACCGAATCCGCCAAGGATTGCCTACGTATCCCAGCGAGGGAATTCAGTTCGAGCGTAGTTCTAAATATATGGAAATGATAATTTTGGGTTTTATAAGGGAGACCGAATCCGATGTGGGTTGCCTACGTACCCCACCGTTGGAAGTCAGGTCTAGACGTAGTTCTGTTACATTGAAAAATACAAAAGTACAAGAAAGAAGCACTAATCTTGAGGTTTTCAGATGTAGTATTTCTTGATGGCATGTGAATTGATTGGCTTTGTGCTCACTCTGCCGTTCATTTCTGCTAAGATTACCGCTCCTCCAAAGAGTACTTTATGAACCATGTAGGGTCCTTTCCAATTTGGTGCAAATTTCCCTTTGGATTCTTCTTGGTGAGGAAAGATCTTCTTCAATACTAACTGCCCCAGTGTGAACTGTCGAGGTTTGACTTTCTTGTTGAATGCTTTGGTCATTCTGTTCTGATAGAGTTGCCATGACAAACTGCCTCCATCTTCTTTTCATTGATGAGCATCAATTGTTCATGTTTGCTACGTATCCATTTTGCATCGTCCAGACCAACCTCTTAGATAATCCTTAAAGATGGTATTTCCACCTCGGCAGGTATTACAGCCTCCGAACCATAAACCAACATATAAGGAGTTGCCCCAGTTGATGTTCTGATTGTGGTGCGATAACCCATTAGAGCATACGGTAGTTTCTCATGCCATTGTTGTGACTGTCCACTATTTTCCTTAAAATCTTCTTGATATTCTTATTTACAGCCTCAATTGCTCCATTCATGTGTGGTCGGTAAACCGTGGAATTTCGATGAGCAATTTTGAACCTTTCACAAGTTTCCCTCATAAGATCGTTGTTGAGGTTGGCTGCATTATCTGTTATGATTGATTTTGGAATTCCAAACCGACAAACTATATTGTTGCAAACAAAGTCTGCTACCACCTTCTTTGTCACTGCCTTGTATGTCGAAGCTTTAACCCATTTTGTGAAATAATCGATAGCCACCAAAATGAAACTATATCCATTTGATGTGGGAGGCTCTATGGGTCCAATAACATCCATGCCCCAAGCGGCAAATAGCCAAGAGGAACCCATCACATTGAGCTCATTCGGTGGAACCCGTATAAAATCTCCATGCACTTGACATTGATGACACTTTTGCATATACCGGATGTTATCTCTCTCTATGATCATCCAAAAATATCTAGCTCTTAAAATCTTCTTTGCAAAAGTGAACCCATTCATGTGAGGTCCACATGTTCCTGCATGTATTTCTTCTAAAAGCCTTGTTGCTTCTGCGGCGTCGACACACCTCAGCAATCCTAAATCCAAAGTTCTCCTATATAGGATTTCTCCATTATGGAAGAAATGATTGGCCATCCTCCTCAAAGTCCGTTTCTGCTTGTGGCATTTTCAGGATATTCTTGTACTTCTATCAATCTTCTGATGTCATAGTACCTTTCCATCCAGTTCCTCATCTATATGAAAACAATATGCTTGTTGATCATGTATCTCTATATCGATAGGGTCGATGTAATTCTTGTCTGGGTGTTGAATCATCAAGGACCATGTTGGCAAAGCATCGACAAACTCATTTTGAGCTCAAGGGACATGCTTGAATTCAATCCTTGTGAATCTCCTACTCAACTCTTTTATGTAATTCAAATAAGGCAGGATCTAGACATTTTTAGTGGTCAATTCTCTTTGCACCAGATGAACCAATAAGTCAGAATCTCCAATCACTAAGAGTTCTTTGATGTTCATGTCTATGGCCATCCTGAGTCCGATAATACAAGCTTCATACTCCGCCATGTTATTGGTACAGTAAAACCTAATCTTGGCTAAGATTGGGTAATACTGACCTGTTTTCAAAATTAAGACTGTTCTTATTCCAACTCCAATAGAGTTTGATGCTCCATCAAAGAACATCCTCCATCTATCATATGACCATGATATGTCTTCTCCTACAAACAAAACCTCTTCATCAGGGAAGTAGGTTGTGAGCAGCTTGTAATCCTGGTCCACCGGGTTTTCTGCGAGGTGATTAGCCAGGGCTTGTCCTTTGATGGCCTTCTGTGTCACATACACAATATCAAACTCGCTCAACAAAATTTGCCACTTCACCAGTTTACCTATAAGCATTGGTTTCTAAAAGATGTACTTGAGTGGATCCATTCTTGAGATCAAGTACGTGGTGTATGCAAATAGGTAGTGCCTAAATTTTTGTGCGATCCAAGTTAAAGTGCAATATGTTCGTTCCAACAAGGTGTATCTTTCCTCGTATGGTGTGAACTTCTTGCTCAAATAGTAAATGACTTGCTCTTTCTACCTGTCTCATCATGTTACCCCAATACACATCCAAATGCATTATCCATGACAGATAGATATAATAACAAAGGCTTTACGGGCACTGGTGGGACCAATACTGGTGGGTTGGATAAGTATTCTTTGATTCTATCGAAAGCCTTTTGGCATTCCTCTGTCCATTTTGTGGCAGCATCCTTCTTTAGTAACTTGAATATGGGTTCACAGATCATTGTGGATTGAGCTATGAACCGACTGATGTAATTCAGTCTTCCTAAGAAACTCATCATGTCCTTTCTGGTCTTGGGTGGAGGTAGCTCTTGGATTGCCTTTATCTTTGATGGATCCAACTCTATTCCCTTCCTGCTAACGATGAATCCCAATAGTTTTCATGCGGGTACTCCAAATGCACACTTTGCTGGATTTAACTTCAGATTATACTTATGCAACCTCTCAAAGAACTTTCGTAAGTCATTCAGGTGGTCTGAACTTCTTTTCAATTTGATGATGACATCATCCACGTACACTTCAATTTCCTTATGGATCATATCGTGGAAAAGGGTAGTCATGGCCCTCATGTAGGTTGCACTGTCATTTCTGAGACCAAATGGCATTATTCTATAGCAATACACTCCCTATGGAGTGATAAACGCTGTTTTTTCTGTATCATCTTCATCCATCAGGATTTGGTGATATCCTGCAAAGCAATCGACAAATGATTGCAACTCATGTTTTGCACAATTATCAATGAGTATATGAATATTTGGAAGAGGGAAATCATCCTTAGGACCGGCCCTGTTGAGATCTCGATAGTCCACACATATTCTAATCTTTCTATCCTTTTTTGGCACAGGCACAATATTAGCTAACCATGTGGGGTAATTTGTAACCCTCACAACGTTCACCTCAATTTGCTTAGTTACTTCCTCCTTGATCCTTAAACTCAAATTTGGCTTGAATTTTCTTGTCTTTTGATTAACGGGTAGACAACTGGGATCAGTTGGTAATTTGTGCGAGACAATATCAGTGCTTAATCCTGGCATGTCATCATAAGACCAGGCAAATACGTCGACATACTGCTTAAGCAACTCTATTAACTCTTGTTTTCTTTCAACCTCCAAATGTATGCTGACTCGTGTTTCCTTAACGATTTCCTCATTTCCTAAGTTAACCACCTCTGTTTCATCCATTTTGGGTTTCTTCTGACTTTCAACTTGTTCAATCTCATGTGGTAGATTTTCAGGCATCATGCTCTCATCATACTCTTCGTGATCTTATTCATCACTTTCACCTTGCTCGGTAGATTCGTTACATGTCATAACCGTTGAACGAAGATTTTTAATAATATGAGCGCTGAAAAGTGCAAAGGTAAGTAAAAATAAATAGATATTTAAAATAACGAGAATTTTTTTTAAAATAAAGACTTTTTATTTCAAAGCATTCTAGATTTTAGAAGAGGCAAGCAACAAAAGATTAGGCATGATTCAAGCCTCAATTTGATCATGAGAATTTTAAAATTAAGACTACTTTTCCACACTACCAGGACTCTGGTTGAAACAAGGATGGGCTGATGGTCCAGTTCTGCAATATTTCTCCAGGTTCGGCATCACGAATGGTCAATTTGCTGAGATTTATCTCTTCCTCTTCTCCAGCCATGGCCACAAACAAATTGCCTATTCCTTCTACGATGTGATCATAACCAGCTTGATCTGGAATCAAAGTTTTTTTCTTGTACAAAGACTATATTGCTTTGCCCCTGGCAGACTCTTCCCGAGGCAGGCTCATATCCGAGTCTGTTGGTGCCTCTCTAATGCTTCAGCTGGATAGGCTCAACTATGCCATTGGACTTTGGTCCAAGTTCACTCTTTGGTTGATACCCATACTTCAACATCTCTGACGCAACCATTTTTGCTGCACTTGACAATTTTGTATCATCTGGCTCTGCTTCCTCACTGACCTTTACAGCTTGCATAATTTCCGAAGTGTGAAAAGTGGCTCCGTCTAACTCGTCAGCGACTGGGATAGAATTAACAGAAAGGATGGGGTGACTGAGCTCTCCGTGGATGGTAACTTTTGTGCGACCCCACTCAAAATTTACACATTGGTGAAGAGTGGAAGGAACCGCTCTTTCCATGTGAACCCATGGTCTTCCCAGCAACAGGTTGTAGTTGGATGATACATCCATCACTTGAAATAGGATGGGGAATTCAGCCAACCCCACCTGCAATGTGAGATAGATATCTCCAATGACACTTTTTTACGCTCCATCAAAAGCTCTAACTTTCACACGACTTTCCCTTATCTCTCCCATATTAACACCTAAATCCCTCAAAGTGGTAAAACGACAGATGTTGCATCCAGAACCACCATCAATTAGAACTCGAGTCACAATCTTATCACAACAATTGACTGCGATGTGAAGCGCTTTGTTGTGCCCACCCCTTTCTGCAGGCAAACTCATCATCATGGAAAGAATTCTTGTTAGCTTTCACTATTCTTCCAATCGTTGAAGCTAAGGTTTCACTAGTGGTCTCTTTTGGAATGTTCACTCCATCTAACACTTCCATCAAAGCATTCATATGAGCTTCAAAACTCATAAGCAGAGACAAAATGGATATGTGGGCTGGCGTCTTCTTCAGTTGCTCTTCGACTGAATAGTCTTTAGGCTGCATCTTCTATCAAAATTTTGCGACTTCAGCATCGGTAACATTCTTCTTTGGATTCTGTTCTTTTCCAAGAACTCTTTGGTTTAGATCCTCTAGAGCATAGCACCTCTCATACCTAGTCATCCCTTGAGCCACGGCAGTGTCGATCATCTTGCCCTTGGCACGTGCTCGATAGTCCCATGGGACTGCTTTGGTGTCATATTCAAGCTTTCTAGCAATTAGAGTGGTCACTACAATTGTTGGGAGATATGTTTGGACAGTCAGAGGCTCCCTTAGTTTAACAGTGATAACAGGTTACGCCGAAGATGTCATGGCATCTGGTTCATCTACGTCTGGATAGTCAGGGCCCCCATATTCTTCATCTAGAGTAACCATGTTGACTTCCTAATTCTCATGGTTTGGTAAGGGGTTGTTGCTCACATTGGGAGGCGCCAGAGTGCATTTGATTACTCCTCTCTTGATTAAAGACTCGATTTGGTTCTTCAAACCGTAACAATCTTCTGTGCCATGTCCTTGGATTCCCGAGTGGTAAGCGCATGCTTGTTTCCATCGAAGTTACGAGGGATTGGATTAAGAAATTTTCCTTCAACTCACTCTGATTAACGTTTCAAGGACATTCATCCAATTCTAAGTGTCAATGATCGCTAGTCAGTATAATAACCCAACCCAATAAGTTGGGGTCGAATTCCACAGGGAGTGGTACGTGTTTAAGATTCAATAGGAAAGTATAAATATGCTCAAATCAGTCATAGAAATAGACATTTTCGAATAAAAACATAATTCAAATCAGGGGGTGACACGAATGTCAAATAATAGAGGGTTTTGGTTTTAATTATCAACTACAGTAGCAACAAATAATATGGAATAACATATAATGAGACGGGTTCTTGCGATGTATTCGATTATAGGCTAATGTAGACAAATGGGTAATTGCAACTACTAGAAAATAGCTGTAAATTAGTAAATAAGCCAGACTATAGAGGAGGTAAACTTTCTCTCGAACAATTTACCCTGAATAAAGTTGACTTCTCTCGAACATCAACAAGCATGCAAAATAAGAACAGCCTATGCCTTAGTCCATTCACTCTCTCGAGCTGAATGTGTGGAAAAGGGTTTAAGATTCACTCTCTCAAGCTGAATCCATGACAACCCAAAACCCACAGACCATCAATCAATAATCTTGGTTTTAAAACCTCTCTCTCGAGCAAGCCAAAAACACGAAGGTAGAACTGTATTTGCAACTATAATTCTTAAATTAAATCATAACTAATGATTGAAATAACTTCTAAACAACATTTAAACTAACAATTAGCAATACCCATAAACTAAATCAGCCCATAATCACATAATCACACCCCAAGAATTGGGGTTTTAGTCATAAAAAGATAAAAAATGTTACCAAATTGTGTTTCCATCAACTGGGTACGATTAATTTCCTCTTTACAAAGGTCCAAATTGAAGAATCTCAAAGACCCACTTCCAATTTCACAAAAGTGAAAAACCTCAATTCTTCAAAGCTAAGGAAAACTTGTCTCAATACTCAGAATTCAATGTTCAATGATAATCTGATAAAAAGATTAAACATCCATTCTAAAACTAAATGTTCAAAAACATATTTATAATCGCCAAAAATATGTTGCGAAGAGCCATTCGGCGCAGTAAGTCGGGCTCGTTGATCCATTCGGCGATGCTCCCTTTAGTTAATTCCATCGCCCTTTTTCCTTGGTCTTCAGCGTCCTTCAGGTCTGTAACTTTGGGTGATCTAACTCTGCATCGTGAAGTCACTCGGCGATCTGCCGACTGCTCCTTTCTCTCGCCAACTTGATTTTCTCCTTCAGGGCTTGGCACGCTGGAACTTTAGGTGGTCAAATGGCCACTCGGCAACTCCCCAAATGGACTTGGCGATCACCACACTCTCTTTTCTTCATTTTTTTAGCTCGCTTCGTTCCTTTTTGCAAATTAGTGTCCCTGCTTTGTTCCTCAATCCAAATACCTGGAGATCAAGGATTTTACATTAGTTATTAGCACAAAATAAGCATTTGAGGACACTAAATCATTATAAACAAAGCCCTAAATGAGTCCAAATCTCGGACTCATCAACACCCCAACTTAAACTTTTGTTTGTCCTCAAGTAAAACTCGAGTTCAGCAGTTCAAAAAAGATGTCTTAAACAGTGCTACACAAGACTCAATCATGAATGCACACAACAGGACTCAACTTACTCATGCAAGGATCAATTGTGCACTCAAAGACTCAAGTTGTGACTCACCATTATCAAAGGTTCTCAAGTTCACAATACTTGTTCAAATGCAAGTTCAAGCTAAACAAAGGTACTCAAATGCCCTCACACAAAGATGATTCCATATTCACACACAATATGTTCAACAATTTATAGCTCTGGAATCACAACAGCTTTCACACTCACAAAGATGAACACATGCATGACTTCACCCATAGGTTTGCCCTTATTTTCCAATCAGCACTTGTTTCAGCTCACTCAAGATCAAAAAGGTCTTTTCAAGGCTTGTAACAGGGCTGAGTGTAAATGTATGGTCATTTAGGCTCAGTGGTTTCCATCCTCATGAAATGTGGTGTGAACAACACTTCCTTTCCTTTACTTCATCATTTTCATTCATGCTCATAATTTACCCCATTAGTCACTTTCAATGGAATACCGGACACCCCATTTGTTTTGCAACTTTCACAACTTTATTCCACAACTTTTTCATTCTTTTTCTTTTTCATTTTTCTTTTCTTTTTCTCTTTTTTTTTTGTATGAAGGGGTTCCATATTTCTCAAAACCATGAGTCAAGGGGGACTTCTTTGCACTTCTTGATTTACCTTCTCTTTTCACCACACCCCCAACTTAGGCTTTTGGCCTAAGTTGGCTATTCAAAGAAACCACACTTCATGAGGATTATGGGTGAAGGGATAAACAGAGGTCTCATTTTCATCAAGTTTCTTCCAAGAAAAAGGCTAAGGCTCAAAGGGTGTTCAAGCAAAGTTCACACACTCACAAGATAGGCCACAAAAGAGGTATAATGTCAAATTATTTCACTCTTTAAAATGTTGCCTAACATTATTTCAAGAGCATGCATCACTTAGTCAACCGGACCAACGGGGAAAATTCTAGGTGTCATCACACAAGGTTCACGATAAGCTCATCACATAAGGCATTGGCACCAATATCAAACAAGACTCCATACTTTCGCTAGTGTGCAATGTTCATCACAAGAGACTCAATTTGATAACCGGATAGTCACAACGAGATGAAAAAAGTTCACATATTATCTATGTAACTTCACTTGGCCACATCGTAGACACACATTCATGTTTGGTCGATTGAGAGTACCAGTCAAGTCATCGATATTGATCATAACCGATACTCAAATTTGCACAATAACAAACACATTCAAACACAATCAAGAAGGGTGGAAATTTTTTTTAGAAGGGTCCAAAAACCATTTTCCATTAAAACAAGGAGCCACAATGTAATGACCCGTAAAACAAATAAGTGAAACTAGAGCCTAACTAGTGAGTGTGTGAGTTTGTCATGAGGTGTGAGGTGGTTTGATGTTGTCCCGAGCTATGGTTTAGGGGTTAAACGTCAAGGTACGACTCCCCAATGACCACCCTAGGGGTCTTTGAGAAGGACCCTAAGTCTAACCCCAAGCTGCCCCAAATGAGTTTTTTGTTGCCAAAATAAGGGTGACCTACGAAAGGGGTCCACGCCCCGTAGGTCTATCCACGCCGCGTGGATGGCCTCCATAGGTCAAGACCCCTAAATGAGGGCCTCTGAACCAAACCAATATTGGACAGTACGTCCCGTGGTCCCACCTACGGACCGTAGGTGGCTGGTTCGTGAATGGCACCTGTTTTGTTGTCAAGTTGCGGCCTAGCTAGGGGTGGATTGGTAAATTCACCCCAAGTCTTAATTAGTTGGGGGATGGTTATTTTAAGTTATTTATGGTATTTTAAGAGTATTAAAAGTGTTAAACTTTATTTTCCATCTTATTACTTCAAAACCTCCCCTTCCCTCTTAAAGTCTCTCTCTAGAAACCTCCATTAGAGGTGAAGACTTCAAGCTCTCAAGGTCAAATCTTCAAGGTTTTCAAAGGATTTTCATGGGGAATCAATAGCAAGGTATGGTAATCTTGATCCTTGTCTAACTTTTCATTCAAGGAGACAATTCAAAGGTGATTTCAAAGTATGAAAAATCTAGGGTTTTATTCAATCTCATGGGTTCTTTCATCAAACATTTTCAAATGATTTCTAATGACAAATTATGATTGTATTAGTGTTTAATTGATGATTTATGATGAAAATACTCTATGAACCCATGAATTCTCTCAATTTCTAAATTGTACCTTTATGAAGTGGGTGGGTTTGTTGATCATGAATGAATGTTGATGGATTATGCCTAGATTGATTTAGATTGTTGAATTATTGATGTTTATGTTGAATTAAGTGATTGAATCATGTCAATTTCCAATTTTATTATATTAGTTTGGATTTATGGGTTGATGTTGTTTCATGGCCTTGAAAAGGAAAGTTATGACCTAATTACATGTTGAAGTAGAATTGTGCTTGAACTATTGATCCACTTGAAAGGTGGAGGTGTTTACTTACTATGTATATTGTGGTATTGAATTGATGGATATCTTCCTTGTACTTCTATATATGAAGGATTTATGTGTGATCATGATGTAAAGTATGTGTGTGTGATTTTAATGAATATATAATGATCATGTTTAGAATGAAAGTGTGTTGTGATTGAATGTTATTTCTCAATTAACACCTATGAATGATGAGGCTACATGTGAAAGGTTATTCTCACATACACACACTCATGAATGAATAATGAATGAAGTTTCTATGATAATGTTAATGATGATGGGTTAATTGAAAGGCTATTCTCAATTGTACTCTAATGAATGATAATGACTTGTTGTGAAAGGAATTTCTCACAATAACGGGATTCTTAGGTGAAAGGCTATTCTCATCTTTGAATCCATGAGCTTTCCAATGAATAAATGAATGTTGGGTTTGGGATGGATGCCCTCACATGAGTTTAGGTGGGGAATCTAGTAGCAATCTCTTATCCCATAATAATGAATGAAAGTAATGAATGTCAAATACTCTGTGGGGAATAATGTTAAGTACCGAGTGGATATGGATTGAGATGGATAATCATATGTGAGTTGATGCGGGGTATCTAGTAGCAATCTCTTGAGATGGATGCTCATACGTGAGTTGAGGTGGGGCATCTAATAGCAATCTCCCTATCCCATAACTATGTACCCACATAGGTCTAGCTAGTGGATCCACTTAAGCTATAAAATCGATGGTCTTACCTTAGGCAAGTAAGAATCCCTTTATCCGGTGAGGGTGACACCGGGATTCCATGAATTGCTCACATGGTCTATGTCGTTTAACGCTTACCCCCACAAAGAATGTTAATGAACTATGGCTTCTGAAGAATGCACTACTTAATGTGGGTGGTGGTATGGGACGTCATCTATACATTGCACACGTAGGCTTTGAGAGAGGTCATGGTTTGTTCCTTTATAATGTTAAATGAAATGAATGAGCTCTTATGATGATGTTAATGAGAATGGTGGCTTAAAAATCCCTGTTTGAAAGAATGTGATGTGAAAAAAAAAGATGAACAAAAGAAGTTACCTTGATGATGACTCTAGTCCTTCCAAGGACATCGTGCACCTTAACGTATGTAAAATACGTTAGTTGAGGACGGCTATTATGAAGGAAAACTTTTTTTAATAAAGAGAAAAAAAAATGATTGAAACATTTTTGAGATGATGAGAATTACTTGTGAAATAATTGTTGAAGAGAGGGCTGAAAATAATGGGTAATGAAGTCTAAAATTGCAAAGTCCTTAAGGAAGTGTAAGTCACTATTATATAGTTTCCTACCCGTCCCCTAGCCTACATTACAAGCCGTTAAAGTCCTATTTGATTCTATTCAAGCATGCTTAATTAGTGGAGATGTACATAATGGGAAAGCCTATGATTCTTTGTGCATACATGTGAATTTTATTTCTGAGTGTGAGTTGTTCTTTGATGTTAAGTCCTTAATTTATATTTAATCTTTTGAATTGAGTGTGTGGACTTTTTCTTCTTGTGAGGGCACTTGTTTCATGATGGATAGGAGATTTATTTAACTTTCTTTGATGAGAATAGGTGAGCAAACTTAAATTTAATGAGTTCAGAGTCCTTCTTTGAGGTTAGGAGGTTAGAGGTTTGTTGTTATGTGGATATCTTGCATAATGATTGAGAAGTGTACTTGATGTTTTAAAATTGGTCTATGGCCTAAGTGTTTGTAGCAATGATTTATTTGAGATGAGCTTTAATGTTTGCTCAAGGACGAACAAAAGTTTAAGTGTGAAGTGTGGAGTGTTGATGTGAGGCCAAAATACATATTTTTAATCATTATTTACCTCACATTTATTTTTTATATTTGTCCTTTTTTAGCATGAATTTTATGAATTGTGCTTAATTGTATATTTTATTTGTAGGATTAAATTGGTGTGAAGATGAAAAAATTTGGAGCTAAAACTAATTAAATATGGAAGGTTAAAGAAGGAAATCAAGTAGGCAACTTAATGGATTAAATTGAATATAATAATATATATTATATAAAAGTTGCAAAGAATCAGAATTTGAATTGAAAACATACTGCTGCCACGTGTAAACATTTGCAGACACGCAACTGAAGGGGCGGAAATATGCACAAACTGCTTCACACGGAATCCTTTTAGGTTTTGGGTTCTTAATTTGTTTTGGATTCAATTATTTTATTCATGGTTTTCTATATTTATAAATAGTCCATAACAATAATTATTAGGAGGAGGAGGATGAATGTAGAAAATAACTTTTGATTTAGGGTTTTATCTTTTCTTTCTCTTTTATTTAATTTACATCTTTTCTTTGAATGATGGGTTGTATTTGCTTTATGTCTATGTGGAGTTAAACTTCTCGTTCTTGGATTATATTTACTTACAATATAATTGTTTAGTGATTTTGATTCGGCATGATTTGTTTATCATATTAGTTGTTCTTATATTCTTGTGATTACTGTTTTGATGCTTGATCACCATTAAAATAAACATATTGTCCGAATTGAACTCGGGAGAGGAATAAGAGGATAGAACGTGGAATATAAGGAGCATGATTTTCTCTTAATAATTAGGGTTAATTTGTATCTAGGATAGGGATATACCTAGAAACCATGCTTGGTCACTATACATGAAGAAATCGTAATGCTCGATACTTAATCCATCATATCCCTGCTCAACGATGTAGTTAGGGTGTTGTTTATCGTAGGTGATTAGAGGTCGGGAGACCATGATCATACATTTAACCCTGTTAATCAATAACTAGATAAGCAAATAAGTTGATGAAATTGATGCTAAACACAATTGTTAGTTAAATTATTATCATAGATCTATTCATTCATTGATTGTGTAAACATCTATTTTTTCTTGGTTAATTACTTTTTAGTTTTTATCTTTATTTTTAGTTTAGTTAATATATTCATCTTTTGAAATCCTCCCCTTAAACAAATAATTAGAATTAATATAATATAGTAAGAATAATTAATTGATAAGTCCTTTGGGTTCGATAATCCGGTTCTTTTAAGAGCCAACAATATTACTTGTGCGATCGCGTACACTTGCGTGTGCAATTGGAAGCAACAAGTATTTGGCGACGCTGCCAGGGACTTCGAAATTAATTGCTTTTTAGGTTAAACTTTTTATTTTATTTATTTAAGATTTTATAAATAAAAAAAAAACCCTTTATTTTATTTTATTAGTGTCACTTTTTTGTTTTGATCTTGTTTTTGCAGATCAGGGGAAGTCTGAGTACCCAAGAATTTGAAGCAAAGGAGCATGTTGGGGCTTAAGAGTGGGTGCGTACGAGCTTTGAAAAAAAAATATTGAGAACATGTTACTAGCTAGGCTTAAAGGCCCAGGGAGTTTTCCTAACCCTTGTTTTAAAATTTTAATTGATGTTTTGGGGACATAGCATCTTTTCAAGTGTGGGGTGGGGATTTTTCCACATATTTTGGTTAGGGTGAAGTGTGCTTTAGATTTGTTTTTAAAAAAATAAAAATCTAGACAGTGTAGTCCGTATCCAATCCGCGTCGCAGACCTGGTACAAAAAGAAATCGTAAACAAAAAAGTTTTTTTTCATGAGTAGGAGTACACTTAGCCCAACCCAAAAAAATTAATTCTTTCTTTCACTCATTAGCTTATGTTGTTGCACTGGGGACAGTGTCATGTTTTAAGTGCGGGGTGGGGGAATGAATTCCTAGTTTTTACTGTTTTATCGAGTCTTTTCGTTTTTAGGATGGGTTCCTTAGCTTTTGTTTTCAGTTCTTTTCCTGAGGATAGTCCCTTTGAACCGAGTGTCTTTTATTTTTTCAGGAAGTAAATTTTATTTTTATTATTTTTTGGAGAGAAAAGAAAGGCCCTTTTGATTTGGGTGATATTTACTATTTGGACCTAATTTTGAGTAGAACTTTCTTGTGAATGATTGATTGCTAGTGAAATTGCAAACTCTTTGACATCTAGGTTAATGGTTCTGACTTTGTATATAGCTTATTTTATTTTGTAGTTTGTCATGATCATGTCTCTCTTAGAAGTGAAATTGATCTATCTTGATTGATACGTGTGCCATGTGTGGTATGATTTTGTTTATTTCATTTTTTGCATCTTAGTCTAGAACTTGTCATGCATGTTATTGAAACGAAATAAAAAGTGTTGCTTTGTTTAGGAGATGATAATAGGCTTTCTTTGATTTGTCTGGTAAATTTTAGCCTTTTCAGATATTATATCACTAGTTAGCCCTTTTGAGCCTGTAGCCTTTTGTTGGTACCCATATTTTGCCCTAAACTATTTTGTTGAATCCCTAATTTTTGCACCTTGCTTCCTTGAGCATTATAGCATAGACTTATTCTAATTGCTAATTCTGAAGAAAAAAAGATGATTGAGTGAAAGGGTAATCAATGATAGCTACAAAGTGCTTAAAAATCCCTCTTTGAAAGAATGTGATGTGAAAAAAAAAAATATGAACAAAAGAAGTTACCTTGATGATGGCCCTGGTCCTTCCAAGGACATCGTGCACCTTAACGCAAGTAAAATACGTAAGTTGAGGGTGGCTATTATGAAGGAAAACTTAAAAAAAAATAAAAAATGATTGAAACATTCTTGAGATGATGAGAATTACTTGTGAAATAATTGTTGAAGAGAGGGCTGAAAATAAAGAGAAGAAAATAATGGGTGATGAAGTCTAAAATTGCAAAGTGCTTAAGGAAGTGTAAGTCACTATTATATAGTTTCCTACCCTTCCCCTAGCCTACATTACAAACCGTCAAAGTCCTATTTGATTCTATTCAAGCATGCTTAATTAGTGGAGATGTACATAATGGGCAAGCCTATGGTTCTTTATGCATACATGTGAATTTTATTTCTGAGTGTGAGTTGTTCTTTGATGCTAAGTCCTTAATATATATTTATTTTTTTGAATTGAGTGTGTGGACTTTTTCTTTTTGTGAGGGCACTTGTTTTATGATGGATAGGTGATTTTATTAACTTTCTTTGATGAGAATAGGTGAGCAAGCTTAAATTTAATGAGTTCAGAGTCCTTTTTTGAGGTTAGGAGGTTAGAGGTTTGTTGTTATATGGATATCTTGCATAATGATTGAGAAGTGTACTTGATGTTTTGAAATTGGTATATGGCCTAAGTGTTTGTAGCAATGATTTATTTGAGATGAGCTTTAATGTTTGCTCGAGGACAAATAAAAGTTTAAGTGTGGGGTGTTGATGTGAGGCCAAAATACATATTTTTAATCATTATTTGCCTCACATTTATTATTTATATTTATCCTTTTTTAGCATGAATTTTATGAATTGTGCTTAATAGTATATTTTATTTGTAGGATTAAATTGGTGTGAAGATGAAGAAATTTAGAGCTAAAACTAATTAAATATGAAAGGTTAAAGAAGGAAATTAAGCAGACAACTTAATGGATTAAATTGAATATAATAATATATATTATATAAAAGTTGCAAAGAATCAGAATTTGAATTGAAAACATACTGCTGCCACGTGTAAACATTTGCAGACATGCAACTGAAGCGGCGGAAATATACACAAACTGCTTCATGCGGAATCCTTTTAGGTTTTGGGTTCCTAATTTGTTTTGGACTCAATTATTTTATTCAGGGTTTTCTATATCTATAAATAGTTCATAACAATAATTATTAGAACGAGGAGGATGAATGTAGAAAATAACTTTTGATTTAGGGTTTTATCTTTTCTTTCTCTTTTATTTATTTTACATCTTTTCTTTGAATGATGAGTTGTAATTGCTCTATGTCTATGTGAAGTTAAACTTCTCGTTCTTAGATTATATTTACTTACAATATGATTGTTTAGTGATTTTGATTCAGCATGATTTGTTTATCATATTAGTTGTTCTTATATCCTTGTGATTATTATTTTGATGCTTGATCACCATTGAAATAAATATATTGTCCGAATTGAAATCAGGAGAGGAATAAGAGGATAGAATGTGGAATATAAGGAGCATTATTTTCTCTTAATAATTAGAATTAATTTGTATCTAGGATAGGGATATACCTAGAAACCATGCTTGGTCACTATACAGGAAGAAGTCGTAATTCTCGGTACTTAATCCATCCTATCTCCGCTCAACGATGTAGTTAGGGTATTATTTATCGTAGGCGATTAGAGGTCGGGAGACCATGATCATACATTTAACCCTGTGAATCAATAACTAGATAAGCAAATAAGTTGATGAAATTGATGCTAAACATGATTGTTAGTTAAATTATAATCCTAGATCGATTCATTCATTGATTGTGTAAACATCTATTTTTTCTTGGTTAATTGTTTTTTAGTTATTTTATCTTTATTTTTAGTTTAGTTAATATATTCATCTTTAGAAATCCTCCCCTTAAATAAATAATTAGAATTAAAGTAATATAGTAAGAATAATTAATTGACAAGTCCTTTGTGTTCGATAATCTGGTCTTTTAAGAGTCACTATATTACTTGTGCGACCGCGTACACTTGCGTGTGCAATTGGAAGAAACAAATGTGTCTTGTCTATGGTGACTTCAAAGGAGTACTTAGTGTGAGTAGTAGTATTGGATGCTACTTGCACATTGCACAAGTATGACTTAGATGTTGGTTTTAATGTGATGATGTGACTTATGTAATGTTCATGTCTCTTATATGCTTTATTGTGTAAAGGTGGAAAGGTTGAATAGTAAGTTCACTTTTGGTGGCCTTAAGGTGGTACTTTGGTGTGGATGGTGGTATGAGACGCTATCCATACATTGCACAAAGTATAGCTTGAGGGTTACTTGAGGTGAAGGCTTAATGAGAAGGTAAGCGCTTACATGATGATTATGTTCTAATGTGGTTTAAATGAGTTGTATGTTGGTTGTGGTTGATTATTATTATGCCTCTTATGTTTATGTTCATGAAGGTTTTATCAAAATGGCATATATCATGACTATCAAAGAAAACGTCCGTTTTAAGCATGTTTTTGCATGGCTTCCATACTTAGTACATCAAATGTGCTAACCCATATTTCTTCTCCGTATTTACCAAAGTGTAGGGTTTGGAGATATTGGTGTTCTATGCTTGAGGAGTAGGTTTCTAAGGTGCTTGAAGATGAAGACTTGGTGAGTCCTCATAATTTCGAGGACAAAATCCTTTATGTTCCCTTTATGTCTTTTAGTTTATGTTAAAGCTTTTGTATGGGCTAAGTCCTAATGTTGTATTCAAAGTATTAGATGGTTTGAGACATAGTATACAAAGTCTAGAAAGTCTTCCGCTTGCTTTTTAATGAAAATGTCTTTGATTGCAAAGAAAGTTTTAATTCTTCTCTATTTTCCTATGTTCTTATGTTCAAGAATGCTATGAGGCTTGTATTAGACCCTTTCAGGGTCGAGTACGCCGTGTTGCATCTGGGGTGTAGCCCCGGGTCGTGCCACATGGTATCAGAGCACAAGATTTTGGAATGGTCTTAGGATGTCTCATACCACATCTAGTAGAGTCTTGTTCATAATGTGAAGTGCACCACATTATGAATAGGAGGCTATTGGGTGTTAAGAAAGTTTCACTTCTTTATTCTTCAAGTCATGCCATAGAGTTTAACTCTATAATGTCTCTCTCTTGTTCCTTATCTGATGGTCTTTAGTGTGTGACCACTTGAAAGGAGTATGCTAGAAGGTGTGAGGGAGGAAGGTTGGTTGTGATGCCAACTACGGCTTAGTTACTTGGTAGAAGTGAGATGAAAGATTTTGATGTTGACCTTAGTGTGAATGGGTTGCATTATGGTTATGTGTGATGTTGCTAGAAGGGTATGATGAGTTTTGAGGTATGTTGAAAGAGTTGATGAATAGTGGTGTTTAAGTGATGCCTTGAAGTGTTGAGAGAGTAGACTCCTTTAAGAGGGGTAGGAGTGTAATTGACCTTGGTGTAAAATCACCTTGGGTGATGAGTGTGAAGGTTTAGTTACATTTTGCTCTGACCTTAGAATGGAAAGAAGTGAAGTTTACAAAGAGCTAGTATAAGCATTCTCCCAAGTGGGGGATAATGTGCCTTGATGGTAAGGTCTTTGAGTGTCCTTGATGTTCATGAGTTAGGCTTGATTGAATTTCTCACCTTATGGGGTGTAGTGAGTTTGAGGAGTTTAGACCCGGTATGGTAGACTCAAATGAGACCTTGAGTGGTGTTGGTAAGGTTGTTTGTGAGTAAGAGTTGCTTAATGAGGACCTTCCTAGTTTAGAAGCACCGGTATGTTGATGGTTTCTTCTAAGTTGTGAATGTCTTGATTTAGGTTCCTATGTTATGTTCATGTTAGCCTTAGTTGGGTTTACTCCTAAGTGGGGGATAGTATGTTGAGTAGTAAGGTTGTTGAGAGTTTCGATATCCTTACCTCTTTCTTTATATGCCTATTCAAGCTTGAAACAAAGAGTTCCTTTTGGCTTGTTTCATGTTTTGGAGTTATGTGTGAATATGTGTTTCCATGGTCTCCTTATGTTATGCATGTTCTTAATGAGTTTATGTTTGAATGAGAAAATGAGTTTATGTGAATTATATCCCTCATGTTGATGTGCATTTAGTATGAGTTGTTTATATGCTTCATGAGGTTAAATGTTGAACATGCCTAAAAGTGCTTTTGAGTGTAATTGCATAATGTGTCTAATGATGTTATGATGAGCATGATTTGAGATGGAGAAGGTATTTCCTCCAATGAAATGAGAAATGACGAAGTAATGTTGCATAATGAGTTTGTAGATGTAGTCCCTACTTTCTTATGTTGCATTGAGCTTATTGATGTGGAGCTGATGTTTCCTCCTAGTTTTGTGCATTGTTTATGACGTTGCATGCATGATGGGCTGCTAGTCTTGAGTCGTTAACCCCTTAATGTGTTTTAAGTGTCATTCGATGACGAATGTTTCTAAGTGGGGGATAATGTAACAACCCGTAAAACGAATAAGTGAAACTAGAGCCTAACTATTGAGTGTGAGAGTTTGTCTTAAGGTGTGAGGTGGTTTGATGTTGTCCCGAGCTATGGTTGAGGGGTTTAGGGGTTAAACGTCAAGTTACGACTCCCCAAGGACCACCCTAGGGGTCCTTGAGGAGGACCCTAAGTCTAACCCCAAGGCTGCCCCAAATTAGTTTTTGTTGCAAAAATGAGGGTGACCTACGGAAGGGGTCCACGCCCCGTAGATCCATCCATGCCCCGTGGATGGCCTCCGTAGGTCAAGACCCCTAAATGAGGGCCTCTGAATAAAACCACGGTTGGACAGTACGTCCTGTGGTCCTACCTACGGACCGTAGGTGGGTGGTTTGTGAATGGCACATGTTTTGCTGTCAAATTGCGGCATAGCTAAGGGTGGATTGGTAAATTCACCTCAAGTCTTAATTAGTTGGGGGACGGTTGTTTTAAGTTATTTATGGTATTTTAAGAGCAATAAAAGTGTTAAACTTTATTTTTCATCTCATTACTTCAAAATCCAAAATCAAAACCTCCCCTTCCCTCCTAAAGTCTCTCTCTAGAAACCTCCATTTGAGGTGAAGACTTCAAGCTCTCAAGGTCAAATCTTCAAGGTTTTCAAAGGATTTTCGTGGGGAATCAATAGCAAGGTATGGTAGTCTTGATCCTTGTCAACTTTACATTCAAGGAGCTAATTCAAAGGTGATTTCAAAGTATGAAAAATCTAGGGTTTTACTCAATCTCATGGGTTCTTTCGTCAAACATTTTCAAATTGTTTCTAATGACAAATTATGATTGTATTAGTGTTTAATTGATGATTTATGATGAAAATACTCTATGAACCCATGAATTCTCTCAATTTCTAAATTGTGCCTTTATGAAGTGGGTTTGTTGATCATGAATGAATGTTGATGGATTATGCCTAGATTGATTTAGATTGTTGAATTATTGATTTTTATGTTGAATTAAGTGATTGAATCATGTCAATTTCCTATTGTATTGTAGTAGTTTGGATTTATGGGTTGATGTTGGTTAATGGCCTTGAAAGGGAAAGTTATGACCTAATTACATGTTGAAGTAGAATTGTTCTTGAACTATTGATCCACTTGAAAGGTGGAGGTGTTTACTTACTATGTATATTGTGGTATTGAATTGATGGATATCTTCCTTGTACCTCTATATATGAAGGATCTATGTGTGATCATGATGTAAAGTATGTGTATGTGATTTCAATGAATGTATAATGATCATGTTTAGAATGAAAGTGTGTTATGATTGAATGTTATTTCTCAATTAACACATATGAATGATGAGGCTGCATGTGAAAGGTTATTCTCACATACACACACTCATGAATGAATAATGAATGAAGTTTCTATGATAATGTTAATGATGATGGGTTAATTGAAAGACTATTCTCAATTGTACTCTAATGAATGATAATGACTTGTTGTGAAAGGACTTTCTCACAATAATGGGATTCTTAGGTGAAAGGCTATTCTCATCTTTGAATCCATGAGCTTTCCAATGAATAAATGAATGTTGGGTTTGGGATGGATTCCCTCATATGAGTTGAGGCGGGGTATCTAGTAGCAATCTCTTATCCCATAATAATGAATGAAAGTAATGAATATCAAATACTCTGTGGGAAATAATGCTAAGTACCGAGTGGATATGGATTGAGATGGATACTCATATGTGAGTTGAGGTAGGGTATCTAGTAGCAATCTCTTGAGATGGATGCTCATACGTGAGTTGAGGCAGGGCATCTAGTTGCAATCTCCCTATCCCATAACTATGTACCCACATAGGTCTAGCTAGTGGATCCATTTAAGCTATAAAAACAATGGTCCTACCTTAGACAAGTAGGAATCCCTTTATCCGGTGAGGGTGACAGTAGGATTCCATGAATTGCTCACACGGTCTATGTCGGTTAAGGCTTACCCCCACAAAGAATGTTAATGAACTATGGCTTTTTAAGAATGCACTACTTAGTGTGGGTGGTGGTATGGGACGCCATCTATACATTGCACAAGTAGGCTTTGAGAGAGGTCATGGTGTGTTCATTTATAATGTTAAATGAAATGAATGAGCTCTTATGATGATGTTAATGAGAATGGTGACTTAATGTCTAATGAATAAAGGTGTTCTTAATGAAGCTAATGAAGAATGGGTGACTTAAATGTTTATATGTTTAATGTGAAGATGCATGCTATACTTGGATTGTATTATGAGTTACTTCCTTGTTATGACTTGTTGAGTATGAATGTACCTTGTCTATTGTGACTTCAAAGGAGTACTTAGTGTGAGTAGTAGTATGGGATGCTACTTGCACATTGCACAAGTATGACTTAGAGTTGTTTTAGATGTTGGTTTTAATGTGATGATGTGATTTATGTAATGTTTATGTCTCTTATATGCTTTATTGTGTAAAGGTGGAAAGGTTGAATGGTAAGTTCACTTTTGGTGACCTTAAGGTGGTACTTTGGTGTGGATGGTGGTATGGGACGCTATCCATACATTGCACAAAGTATAGCTTGAGGGTTACTTGAGTTGAAGGCTTAATGAGAAAGTAAAGGTTTACATAATGATTATGTTCTAATGTGGTTTAAATGAGTTGTATGTTGGTTGTGGTTGAATATTATGCCTCTTATGTTTATGTTCATGAAGGTTTTATCAAAATGGCATATATCATGACTATCAAAGAAAATGTCTGTTTTAAGCATGTTTTTGCATAGCTTCCATACTTAGTACATCTAATGTGCTAACCCATATTTCTTCTCCATTTTTACCAAAGTGTAGGGTTTGGAGATATTGGTGTTCTATGCTTGAGGAGTAGGTTTTCAAGGTGCTAGAAGATGAAGACTTTGTGAGTCCTCATAATTTCGAGGACAAAACCCATTATGTTCCCTTTATGTCTTTTAGTTTATGTTAAAGCTTTTGTATGTGCTAAGTCCCAATGTTGTATTCAAAGTATTAGATGGTTGGAGACATAGTATACAAAGTCTAGAATGTCTTCCGCTTGCTTTTTAATGAAAATGTCTTCGATTGTAAAGAAAGTTTTAATTCTTCTCTATTTTCCTATGTTCTTATGTTCAAGAATGCTATGAGGCTTGTATTATACCCCTTCGGGGTCGAGTATGCCGTGTTGCATCCGGGGTGTACCCCCGAGTCGTGACACACAAGCTCAAATATCCACAACACAGTGCCAAAACACAATATATAGCACAAAACCCAACATATACAAAAAAGTCATAATAAGAAGAGGTAGGCATGGAAATACCTCACCCCACCACAAACAAAAAGCAATTTGTCCTCAAATGCAATAAAACATCCAAAAATCAATAAAAAATGACAGAGAGAGGTAAAGAGGGATCCTGTCTACGCAGTCGCTCAATCTGTCGGGCCATTAGTGCTCGGAGTCACATCAACAGTACCAGCTCCACTGGAGTCAGCCAAAGGTGTGTCTGCCTAAGAGGTCTGCACAACTGCATTGACCATGGCCTCATCAACCTCTGTAAGGCCTTCTTAAGAAGCCTCCTCATCAACACCAACCTGCTCCTCATCAGTCTTAGCCTCGGACTCAGCAGCGGCCACCACCTCAACTCGAACCTCATCTCCGGTGGTAGCCGGAGGCACATCTGGATCAACTGGCACATCAGGGATCTCTACTGTCCCAAAAATCATCGACATGTCAGTGGACTTTTGCTGGTTCACATCTCTCTTCAGTTCAGCAATGACGGCCTTCAGAGTCGTCACGTCCTCAATGGCCCCTTGGCGTTGCTCACACACCGCTATTTGTGCCGCAAAGGCATCAATAGTAGAACTCAATGGTGTCACAACATCAGCAAGAGCCCTCTCCATCATGCCAGGAATGGTGGCCTCAAGTCTGGAGGCGCGTCTATTAGTAAAATGGGCTAGTTGCCCCATCTGTAGTGATGCAACCTGGGTGAGTGGAGGTCGGGCAGCAGTGGCAGCAACAGTACCAGATCTAGGGGGAAAGGGAGCTGCAGAGGAACTAGGCGTCATGGAAGGGGCAGTGTTAGATATACTTGAAGGCCCGGGGGGCGGAGTAGGCAATATTGCCTCTGCAAGTAGTGTCTAAACATTAACAATCGGGGATGTGTCCACCGAGGCTGCCTTCTTCTTCTCGGCCTCATCTTTCAAGTACTCCGCCTCAATTCTCTGGATGTCAGTTGAAGATGCGGGAATCACTTCCACATCCTTCTTCTCATCTCTAGGCACCCGAGCTTGTCTGCACAGCTCGATAATCAACACTGGGAAAGGTAGAGATGTTTGGAGTTGCTTGTCCCTCATAAGCATCTCCTGTGCAATAATCATCCTCAAGATCAGCCTCGTCCCATTAATGATGCAACCAAGACAGGCTGCTTTGGCATGGCCGAGAATCAACTCGTTCTGGGATGGCATAATGGTACTGCTGATGAAGCCAAACCAAAACCTCGCTGCTACATTAAGGTCCTTCTTCTCAATGGGTGCTCCAACCTCTAGCCACTTGGGAGTAGCGTCTGATATCAGAGGAGCCAACCACTTCTTCATATTTTCCAATGTTTTTGTTCTGATCTTGTATTGACAGTCATCTTCCAGTCTAGTTGAACATTCTAGGACTGCATTGATGGCAGCACTATCACATTTTACCTTCTTACCCCTGATGACCACATAGTCAACCGACTTGAATTTGGCTGTCGGCTTCTTCCCTTGTGGTACCAGGGTTCCGTAGGCAGTGTGGAACTCCCGGACCCAGTTTGGAACATAAGGGCCGCGGGGTCGGGTGAAAATCTAGAACTTGTGGGACCTCAAGTAACTCATAATCTACGGATACATGTCTATGACGCCATCAGTAGAAAGCCTCTTCTCATCTATAATGGTCCTCAGCCCCTCAATCTTCAGTCTGTTCATAGACCGTGGAGGAGGACCCTGTACCGGTGGTGCTAGGACCATAGCATGTGCTGGAGCAGAAAGAGTAGTGGTGGCATGGGGAGTCCTTATCCTAGACGGATCATTCATCCTTTTGGAACGTAGCTCCGCCTTCTGGGCTGTTAGGAGCTCATCATCCTCAGGCTCAGAATTGGTAGCCCGAGGATCTTGGTGCTCACTCTCAGAAATGGTGAGGTGAGTCGCATAGATCTATTCAGTATCAGAGTTGGCCTCCAGTGACGCAGGAGCAGGTTCTTTTCCTTTTCCTTTTCCCTTCCCACCTGTGGTGGGAAGTTTGGTAGCCTTAGCCTTGGATGTAACTGCATCCTCGTTGATTTTGATTCCATTGGCCCTCTTGCGGGGCTGCATGTCTCTACCAGCCACTTTTGGTCTAGCCATATCTGCAAACACATTATAGAAAGTGATAAACAGTTCAAGCAAATGTGCAGAAAAACAATTGCAGACAGACTCACCAAACCAATCGGCGAGTCGCCGAATCACTTTGGCGAGCCAGATAGGGCTCGCCGAAAGGATTGACTAAAAGATTCTCAGAAAAATTGGTGTGTCCGCGAAGGGAAGGGCCTTTTGGCGAATCACCGACAGCATTCGGCAAACCCAGGCTTCTCGCCGAAAGTTATAGATCCCAAACTCATTTTAAGCATGAGATTAAAGGCGAGATAGGGGGATTCAGCGAACCGCCGAGTGGTTCGGCGGGCTAAACCCAGCTCGCCAAATTGTCCAACGTGCCTACTTTCAACCCCACAGCCCCCAAAAACAAAATAAAAGCATACATTATTTCAATTAGGCTTAGCCACATTACACCCATTCCCCTGGAATACTCAGACTTCTCCCGGTTTGGCCAAATTTGGCCATTTTACGACTTAAGCCCTTAAGAATGACGTCAACCGCTCCATCATTGGGCAAAGCACGTCATTTGGCACAAATATGGGTTACTTATACTTAACCCAATTAGACCCAACAATAACAAAACTGAACCCAACAAGATCGATCAATTTTAAGCACAAAATTTCGGGAAATAAAAAATTAGGCAATATAGGCATGATATTCAAATTAAAACAGGCACACAAGCATACAACTACGAATCAGAGAGGTCCAGCACACATCACTAAGACAAGAACAATAGCAAATTAGTAAAAATTACTAATTACAAGTTCGGGGTTTGGAAAACCAACCTTTAATGCCGATTAAATAAGTTGAAATGCTAGGCGACAAAGATATCCAACTCCAAACACACAGTCGATGACCAAAAAGTAGTAAAAACACGAAAATATAGGAAATTATAGTACGGGTGTGATTTTGGGAAGTTAAAAAGTGAGGGAATGTGAAAGAGTTTGAAAGTTTAAACATTTTTCCTTTAAAACCATCCAGTTCTCGCCCATTCGGTGACATTAATTTTGCTCGCCGACTCACTCGGCGACACGCTGAGTGAGAACTTACCTCGCCAAATTTTATAGGACCTCCAGTCAATTTGGGGGTCCAAACGGCGGACAAAGTCGAGCTCGCCGACTGGACATTTTGCTCGCCAACCTGCACTTTTCAAACACATTCTACACTTCAACCTGCAAAATCAACACACGATTATTTCTAAAACAAAATGAAAGTAGTAAAACTTGGGTTGCCTCCCAAGAAGCGTCTTATTTAACGTCGTGGCACGACATAATTCCCCACTCAATTTTGATTCGTGGGGTATAGAAGAGACAACACATGACCCATTTGGGTCTCCAGTAGCTAAATAGACATGGAATGGGAAACAGTCATCTGATTCATCAGTGAGACATTCTCGTTTATCTCACTCAACACTTTGTCGTGTTCTTCGACTTTGTGGAGAATGAGTGAGAGTATCTCTTCTATTTGTCCACCCTCGTATTCTTTGAACTTTCTATGCTCGTGAGGGGGAATGTACCGATTTTTCTTTTTGTACGGTACCTCTAATTCCATAATTTGTTTGGCCACGAGATCTAGCTGAGTCAACAGTGTGGCCAAAATCTGGTCCTTCTCAGTCTCATTGTTGGTCTTGGCCATATGATCAAGGAGTTAGGCTGCTATTGCATAGGGTAGTCGTGTGAGACCACCTGGAGAAATTTGGTCAGCCACTCCTCTGTTCTCCGTACCAGGACCTCTATAGAAGCAGTCTAGCAGCATTTTATTTGAGATTCCATGAGCTGGACATTGCAGCAATAGTGATTTAAATCTCAGCCACAATTCATGGATTGACTCACCCTCCAATTGCCTGAAACTTAGGATGTTATCCCTAAGAATCATCATCCTCAAAGGAGAGTGGACCATTTGGTCACCATTCCTACAAGACATGCTCCTTTCTTCTGTTCTAAACAAGCAACATGAAAACCAAACTAAAAGTAAGTAGATTCAACTATAACTAACAAGAACAAAATTCGACTTAAATAAAGAATCTTAACCAACACCACTCCCCGGCAGCGGTGCCATTTTGATTAACGTTTCAAGGACACTTCATCCAATTCTAAGTGTCAATGATCGCTAGTCAGTTTAATAACCCAACCAAATGAGTTGGGATCGAATCCCACAGGGAGTGGTACGTGTTTAAGATTCAATAGGAAAGTACGACTATGCTCAAATCAGTCATAGGAATAGACATTATCGAATAAAAACATAATTCAAATCATGGGGTGACACGAATGTCAAATAACATGGGGTTTTGGTTTTAATTATCAACTACAACAGCAACAAATAATACGGAATAACAAATAATGAAACGAGTTCTTGGGATGTGATTCAATTATAGGCTAATGTAGACGAATGGGTAATTGCAACTATTAGAAAATAGTTGTAAATTAGTAAATAAGCTAGACTATAGAGGAGGTAAACTATCTCTCGAACAATGTACCCTGAATCAAGTTGATTTTCAACAAGCATGTAAAATAAGTACACCCTACGCCTTAGTCCATTCACTCTCTCGAGCTGAATATGTGGAAAAGGGTTTAGGATTCACTCTCTCAAGCTGAACCCATGACAACCCAATACACACAGACCATCAATCAATAATCTTGGTTTTAAAATCTCTCTCTCGAGCAAGACAAAAACACGACGGTAGAACTGTATTTGCAACTACGATTCTTAAATTAAATCACAATTAATGATTGAAATCACTTCTAAACAACATTTAAACTAACAATTAGCAATACCCATAAACTAAATCAGCTCATAATCACATAATCACACCCCAAGAATTGGGGTTTTAGCTAGACATCATAACAAGTTAAAAATTGTTACCAAATTGTGTTTCCATCAATTGGGTACGATTAATTTCGTCTTTACAAAGGTCCAAATTGAAGAATCTCAAAGACCCACTTCCAATTTCTCAAAAGTGAAAAACCTCAATTCTTCAAAGCTAAGGAAAACTTGTCTCAATACTCAGAATTCAATGTTCAATGATAATATGATAAAGAGATTAAAGATCCATTCTAAAACTAAATTTTCAAAAACGTATTTATAATCGCGAAAAATATGCTGCGAAGAGCTATTCATCGCAGTAAGTCGGGCTCGCCAATCCACTCGATGATGCACCCTTTAGTCAATTCCTTCGCCTTTTTGCCTTGGCCTTTAACAACCTCCAGGTCTGTAACTTTGAGCGATCTAACTCTGCACCGCGGAATCACTCGGTGATCCGCCGACTGCTCATTTCTCTCGCCAACTTGATTTTCTCCTTCAGGGCTTGGCACACTGGAACTTTAGGTGGTCAAATGGCCACTCGGCGACTTGCCAAATGGACTTGGCGATCCCTAGGCTTTCTTTTCTTCCTTCTTTCAGCTCGCTTCATTCCTTTTTGCAAATTAGTATCCCTGCTTTGTTCCTCAATCCAAATACCTGGAAATCAAGGATTTTACATCAGTTATTAGCACAAAATAAACATTTGAGGACACTAAATCATTATAAACAAAGCCCTAAATGAGTCCAAATCTCGGACTCATCACACTCCTACTGTCCTCAATCTCTCAAACAATTGGACATAAGGATCGGTAATAGGTGTGTAAATGCGAGCATTTATAACTTCGAGATTTGGACGTGGTCTCAGTGCATATACTGGTCTACTTTGGTGGATTGGTGCTTGGATAGGGACATATGGTCTTGGAGGATTTTTGTTTGCTGGTCTCGGGGTGGATTATAGTGTGGTTGGGTATTATATACTGGGTATGGGACGTATGAAGTATGCACAGCAATTTGGGGATTGTTGGGGTATTGGTGGGACGGTCCTCCTTGTTGGTAAGTGACAACTAAAACATCCTCCCTTTTCTTTTTGATGCCGCCAATGGAACCCGATTGTATAGCCCTACTTGCATCTTGCAATGTGACCATAGACTGAATATTTCTGGATTTAACACCCTCCTCTATAAAGTCTCCCATCTTGACCAATTCTGCGAACTTCTGGCCCATCATTGACATCATCTTTTCAAAGTAGACACCTTCTTGAGCTCGAATAAAGTACTTCGAAAGCTCACTCTCATCTAGTGGTGGTTGTACCTTTGTGTCTTCGCTTCTCCAACGTCATGCGTACTCCTAGAAATTCTTTGATGGTTTCTTCTATATATTGGCCAATGAGAATCTATCAGCAGTAATTTCAGTATTGCATCTAAAACGATTCATGAAGTCCTCAGCCATTTCCTGCCAATCACGCCATTTGCGAGGGTCTTGACGGGTGTACCAGGTTAATGCTTCGGCAGACAAACTCCAGATGAACGACTTCATCCTCAGCTTCTCATTTCTCCCTACACCGACTAACTTGTCACAATATGCCCTTAAATGTGCGTGAGGGTCACCCTTTCCATCAAACATGTCAAACTTCGGTGGTTTGTACCCTACCGGCATGTCAATGTCTGGATGGATGCATATGTCATCATAATCCAGACTCATTACTCCTCTAGTGACTTGCAAGCTTTTCAAATGTTTTTCACAGACCATGAATTTGGGCATTGATCGATGCATCCTCTTTCAACCGAGCATCTTTCTCCATTTCTGCATATTGATCGACTTTGTACGGGATATCAACCACAACTAGCGTTGTGAAGGTAGGAGCTCCAGCGACAAATACAGGTGGAACATGTGGCACATAGGGAGCTGTGACATGTGCCCCAAGTATTTTCTGCATTGTAGGTACGATAAGGTCATGATTAGAGAGGTCAAGAATGGTCCTGACTGCGATTGGAGAGGCTGGTAGAACTCGACTGTGTGCGGGAGCATGTTGAGTTTGTTTTGGCTAATTTGGCAAGTCGGCAGAAGGCAAGTCAGTCTTTGCGAAGTAGATAGACGTCTTGAAAGTAGGGAAAGTGGTAGCTGACAGTTTGGCGAAGTCTCGCACTTGGCGTAATTCTTCCCTCAAGATCTCGAGTTCTTTCTCCATACGAGCTATTTTCTCTTTATTTTTGATATATGTCATGCTTCGAGAACCTTCGGGTTCTCAATAGGTATCATTATGTTTGCAGCAGCGTTGAACTCATCTTTATCAGTCATCTTTCCTTTTGATCGAAGGTTGTATCGTGAGTCAGCTAGTTTGCAAGTCGACACAAATCAACTTACTTTGGGATAAATGATGAAAAATAAAAAGGGAAATTATGTTAGTTTGGGAAATATTGAAAGATGTAACAAATATATAAGTGTAACACATATATACGCCAATTTAGCGACATTCAAAACGCGTCCTAATGTAAAACCTCTTTTTGCCTGAGGTAGGCCTATGTTACAATCAGTTTGATAGTAAATTATCCATTGAACACATTTTAGATTTTGAGAAAACATAACTTCATTGATTAAGGTAGTATTGGATGTTACATTGAGGTAGGCAATCAGAAACCTAAGAAATGAAAGTACGGGGGGCCATAAGGCTTACAAAAGGGATAGGCCACATGGCACTTTGAGGAACTTATGAAAAGATTTCAAAGAAGAAAGACGAATCTACTGCTAGGTTGGAGCATCATCATCGTCATCGTCCCTATCATAATATGACAATAGGTTGTACTCTGGAGACTCGTCGAGGCCGTGTTCAGGAGACATGTCTATCACCCCTCCATCTCTTGGGTCATAGATGTTAGAACCCATTTCAGAAACCTCCATGTGGTCTTCCTCCACCTCTTTTTTTAGGTTCTTTTCAGGATCCTCCTCTGGGTCTTCTTCGGGATCCTCTTCTGGGTCTTCTTCAGGGTCCTCTTCCGGGTCTTCTTCTGAATCCTCTTCCGGGTCTTCTTTCTCTTCTTCTTCTTCAACCACCTGGATTAAATAATCAATGAATCTGGGAACAATCTGATTATACATGAATGTGGTGAATCCCATGCGAGGAAGCACTGATTCTCTAATCCAATCAATATGTTGGCTGTCTACAAACCCCCAATGCCCTCGTACACTTGGATGAGCCATATAACTCACAATATTCCGCCAAGCGTAATACTCCGGCGTACACCAACTTTCTTCTCTTATTTCTAAATTGATCGTGTATTCCCTCTCGGCTTGTAGATTCCTTATCCGTTCTAGTGAGACTGAAGTGAAGGCCTCTTCGTGTGATCCCATGGTCGACCATAGCGGAATGACTTGGATGACTCCAAATTGCCGCATAACCCGAAGAGGCACATATGGTTGAATGCCCCTCGGCCCAATTAACTTGATAAAGAAAAAATATAGAGTCCTCGCAAACGCCAATCCTCTAATCCAAGAAAACTTCCATTGGATGGCATCTCCTGTAAGGTTGTTCAAGAATGTGCGCCACTCTTCCTTTTCTGTCGGCGCGCCCGTCCAATTTTGGAGACTATCTTCGTATCTTTCGATCCTGTTATGCGCACCCATGTAGTAATCCATTTGTGGATCACGACGATAGAAATGTTCCCTCGCCCAAATCTGTAGCAGCATACTGCATCCCCCAAATAAGTCGTGCCCCCTAATGAAGGTTGTCATTGAACGAAAAACTTCGGCGAGGATCATGAGCACCAAATAAAATCTTTGTGGATCATTGAAGATGTTTATAACCATCGACAATATGTTGATATCGACAGAATTGGACCTTATCGGGAACACCATAACTCCCAAAAAAGCCATAACGAATACTCTTGGCCTTATATGTTCCCATGCTCCGCGAGTACATTCAAATTCATGCTGATATTCATAGTAGCCTTCCAAACGCCCAAACCTCTGACAGAGATAGTCTAACTAGACCTGTCCTCCGTCCACATATCTCAATAAGCGAAATATATGCAGATTCAGGAGACTTAGAAAATCACTTGTACAGATAAATGCCCGATCATCGGTAGCCTCCCTCTAATCGGTAGTTCGGTAAGACTACTGAACTCCTCTAGTGTAGGAGTGATCTCAAAATCCAGAAATTTGAAAGTTACGGTGCTCGGTTCCCAAAACCCCATTAGCTGAGTAACAAAGACTTTATCTCATTGTGTCCCTAGAAGTGATAATAATTCTCCCAAGTGCCCTCGAATCTCATCCCCGTGTGTCCTGCAGATATTTTGCCACCAATTTTGTAGGATGTGTGGCACTGAAACGACCATTTGGATATCCAGCAAGTCTTGGTTGAGGTTCATCTGAAAAGAGGATAAAGGGTGTGATGCGTTTATTTGCTCCAAATTCGTTAAGTGTTTTAGTTAGGATAATTTATATCAATTTCACACAAACTGTATGTCGTCGAGTTTTAAAGAAGACTCATTGACATTTGGGTGATTTCCTTAACGCAATGACAATACCTTATATTGTCTTGCCTATGGCTATGCAACATGACATATTTCTAGAGTATGAATTTTTCCTAGATGATTGAGAGTGGGACTACTAATTGCGAGAAAACGCACTATCTTAATTGCACCAACTCTGAAACTAAGGAATCCAAAAAGAGTTTCGGAGGAGTGCAGGAACACCCCTCGCGCGTACAATATGTGTGTTTGTGTACGGCCAAAGACTCGATAAAAAGTGCAAATGACAGTGTAGGAAAAGTAGTAACAAGTAGTGTTTTAAAACAAATAAGGAACACAAGTTTGGATTTTACTTGCGACCTTTCAATCAAAGCAATATATCAATAATAAGTTGAAAAATAAACACGTAATCACAAATGTTGTTCCTAAATTGAGTTTTTTTAAGGTTAAAACTTAAGTAAGTCCCCAACAGAGTCGCCAAGCTGTTGCACCCATATTTTGAACTAGCCGAAATAGTTCACAACATAATATGATTGACACTCTGATTTTGAAAAAAAATATTTTGTTTTAAAGTCGCCACCTAAATTATTAGGAAAATCATTTTTTAAATATGTGAATGTAAACTATGTTTTGATATGCAAAACCAATGAGATTCTGAGTAAGGATTTTGGTTACTCGAGGGGAAGGTGTTAAGCATCCCTCAGAGTCTATCCGAAGATAGTCCTTAGACTCAATTTAAAAAAAATTAGAAAAACTTATTCATTTATTTTTTTGTTTTAAAATCCATGATAAGTAAATTAGTTTAAGAAAAAACGTAAAATACAAGGTACGACATATATATGTCAATTAGTAGTAGTATGCTTATCGTACGGTAAAATAAATAAGTAAAATAAATAAATGCACTTAAAATGTACGACATTTTTTATATGTTGAAAAATATAGATGTATCATAATAAACGTATCCTAAAAATATATAGATGTTGAATTTATGAAAATCTATCGTTTTATTAAGACGTGAAAAAAAAAATAAGATAGTAGTCGAGTGTAAATATATAGTAAAATAATGTGTATATTAAAGTGTAGGAATTTATAAAATAAAATAAAAAACAAATAGCATTCGTAAAAGGGATAGTAGATAAAAATAATAAGTTATGTATAGAGAAAACTAAATTAAAAAAATATAAAATTTATACTCCTTATGTGCATGACATGTATATGTATATACCTTGTATTTTGAACCTATTATCATATCCAAAATCTTGAAGTAGCGTGTTAAGAAAGTAAAATATTTTTAGCAATATTGATAATAACAAATATGTTTTCATAAAGTTGATGTAAAGAATATAAAATAGGTCCAACTATTGGTTACCCACCCCGACTCATGGTCGTTCTGTCCTTACCTAAAAAAACGACGCCTAAATATTTCAAAGGGGTGAATTAGGGCATCTAAATATTGAACTAAATAACGTTAAGGTTAAATCCTATCGATGGTCTACTAAAACATATATAATTCTAGGAAAGAGATTCTAGTTATCCTAAAGGAGAGGGATAAAAAAAACTCTCTTAAAGATTTATTAAAAAAGTTAACCGACCAAGATTAGATTAATTAAAAGAGAACTTGTATAAAAAAAAGGGTTTTAAAAAATATATAAATAAGAAAATATTAAATAAATAAATAAAATTAGTAATATTCGTTACAACTAGATATAAATTAGCATTAAGGAAATAAAATGTTAATGTATACGAATTTATAACATGCTAACTATAAAAAATCTCGAAAGTGAAATAATGTCCATTATAATTTTAGACACTTCATGAAAAATTAATGTAACCAAGCTTTTAAGGGTAAGGGGATTAAATTTCAGTACATATACACATGATTGACCTTAAAAGGGTATATATTTTATTATAAAAAGACTACATTTTTTATCTCTTAAATCGACTTGTTTAAAGTCCTCCAAAGAGCTGCATTTTTATTCTAAACAAGTCAAAATTCTGTACCAATACATTCTCATTTATGTGTTCTAAAAGATGAGGGGTTTCTTACTCTCAAAATCTACATTTTTTATTCTCAAATTGCTACTCTTTAAAGCCCTTAAAGTGATGTTTTTAACTTTAAAACATGCACCCTTTTTTAAACTGAAAATACATCATTTTGTACCCCAAAATATCGTCTCATAAAACTCTCATAACAAAGTGTTTTTGTTTCAAAAATATACATCGTTTGCACTAAAATCTGCACCTTTAGGCCCTAAAAGAAATGAGTTTTAAACTAAAGAAATCTGCACATTTTACTCTTAGAAAATCTGTTGGACAAAGTTGCTAAGACTCCAGATTTTATCTCTTATTAAAACTACTATTTTCAAGCTAAAAATTACACTTAGCAGCCTGCAAAAGGGTTGTGTTTTTGGGCCTCAAAAACCTGCACTTTCACACTCAAATCATGCACATTTTGAGCTCAAAATGTTGCACTTTTTGAGCTCAAAACGCTGCATTTTTGTGAATCGATATACCACTCTTAAGCTCTCAAGAAAGTGATATCTTTAACCTTAAAATCTGCATTTCTCCCAACTTTAAAATCTACACTTTGAACCTCCAAAATCTACACTTAAGGCTACTAAAGTCTATTGCACTTTAGACTACCAAAATCTGCACTATAGGCTACTAAATTCTGCACTTTAAAACACTTATCAAACACAAATCTGAAAATAGGAATTTAACATTTTGAAAAGGTTGTTCCCTAGTTCCCTTCTTTGAAAAGACATGCTTTCTTAACCGCAAAGTACGTCAAGTAACAAAAAAACCTTTGTTGAAAAATATTATTATAAGCTATATAACTATAATGAACCCAATAGCTAAAGGGAAGCGAGGTGGGCAGCTACGTCTTACCATCGTTCTAAGTTGATTCGTACAAACTCAAACAAAATAAAAGCAAGCTTATATAAGAGTGAAATACTAATGTGTAAGATGTTAGTCGAAAGACAACACTATAAGTGTATGAATATGTAAGAAAATATGAAGCTTGGAGCAAAGAGGAAGCGATGGACACTATTTGACGCGATAAAGGCTGCTAGACACGAGCTTATGTGGCTATCAGTCACTTCTCTGATTTGGGCAGAGATGGAGTTATATACTAACTACCTCCACGAGGTAGTGGCAAGGTCTGCGTACTATTTACCCTCCCCAGACCCCACCTAGTGGGATTGCACTGGGTTGTTGTTGTTGTTGTTGTTGTTGGAGTTATATACTAACTCCAAACGCGCTCCCGAGTGTACATGTGACAAACAAAGAAGAAGTAGAATTAGCAAGTGGACTTTAAATTTATCCGAAGACATAAAAAATAAAAATCATGTAGTCATAGGCATACTAGAAAATATACTCAGAAACAACAACATCAGCATGATACTATCCTGGCAGTTTCTTGATGACATTTAAGCAATTAGTATACCAAACTTTAATTAATCTAGAGAGTTGCTGATCGACTTTAAAATACCCTTCAAGCGAGCATACAAAAACAGTTGGATAGCTATATCGATGTGCGAGTTTTACAATGATTCCACAATTGGTTGCTGATCATGCTTAAAAAAATAGATTTCGTACTTCATGTAACTTATTCGAACTAATATGCTATCAGGGGCTGCTTGAGTATATGTACAGAATAGACATTGATCAACCTTAAGCATAAAAGATTAGAATTAACCAATAAGCACTTCCTAATAGACAACAGCTAAAATATTTTTGTCAAAGATGTAGTGCTATTGTTCTGCTTATTATGAAAGCAGCAGAACCTGGTTCACAAGCTCTTTATGAAAAAAGATTAACCAAAGTGCAATTCATACTGTGTGAAATAAGAGTTCTCATGGTAATAGAACGAGTTACACCACTACTATTTTTTTATTTTTTATTTCTTATTTTTGATAATCGAGAAATCCGTCTGTGACCTACCCTTTGGACCAATCACAGCCTTCTAAACTCGGTGGATAATGGACCCGCCCCTCTACCCTTCTCCACTTAAATATCGGGTTTCGCTTTGCATGGTGTGGGGCTTGAACCTGCGACCTAAGCCACAAATCCTCCACCTTTTGCCACTTGAGCTAGGCCTTAGGGGCAGTTACACCACTACTATAACGCAAAATAACATCAGATAAGAAAGAAAGAAAAAAAACAGCAAGTGTAAGGCTCTTGAATCTGATCATTTTAGTGAATAAGTAATCCAAAGTTAGCTTAATTTGAAGCTATGTATGCAGATCACTCAGGGGGTAAATAATGCACCTTAGGCTTCAAAAATTCCAAACAACCAACATAGGCAGAGAGCAACCCAAATCAAGATAGCTAAACATTTCACGAAATTCATATGTAGAACTCAGAATTAGTAACCTGGGCTGGCGTTATGTTTTCTAAGCCGATTTAACTTGAATTTATATTAACCACATAAGAAGATGCGGATTTATATGGCTTAACAAGCAGCAAAGTTATAGCATCCTGTAGATAAAAATGACTCTAAAGAGGAACAAAACGAGCAGCCTTGAATCGATTAAATCTTTCAGCACATTCAACTAAAGTTTATACCACATTAGAAAATATATAGATAAATGCAAATAAGCAAGATCCACTTCTAAGCTCAAAAACTCTTAAAACTTCATCAGTTATAAGTTCAAAATGATCGCAAGTCTTAAGTTTTGAAACTTAGGCTAACACAACATAAGATTTTAAACGAAGAAAAACAGGATGAGATCAAGACGTCAGGAGATTAAAGTTATGCTAGAAGAACAATTCATATCATTCCGAAAACAGTAATAAAAAAAAAAAATTATTTCATGCTAGACAAGGAAACTAATAAAGCTCGATTTTACAAGCAATAACATAAAACTATGTGAAGTTATGACTAAGTATATATGAAGTAATACACAAGCCACAATTCTTACAGGGTTCAAACCCAACAACATCGATACACATATTCACAGAAACAATACCATATACAAGAAGCGAAAACAACACTGGAGAAAATAATATTGACGAAAGAGAAAACTAAATCTAATGTTATCGGTAAACAAACATATTAACTAAAAAAAACTACATAAAGATTCGGAAAATTTTTTTATCTTATGTTGAGCAACAAACTAGAGCTTTGACGTCAAGATTCAACTTAGGACCTCCTCCAACTCGAATTTAACATTGAAAACGGAAAATACGAAAGAAGATAGAATTTTTCTGAAATCTATTGTTTGAAGTCGCTTTTGTCCCCTTTTTCTGTTTGTTATTGGATTTTCTTGCTCGTTCCTGGATATCCTTTTTTTTTAGACCCAAAGTCCATCCTTTTATAGTCGATTTGGGTTCCAAGAATTCAAATTTTGAATTCTTGAAAACGCAACTCTCAAAGGAAACAACAAAGAAATCACGAAGGAGAAGAAAAATCTCTCAAAAATCGACCTTTTTAGGTCGATTTGAGAGGATTGAGTGACTGATGGGCATTTTTCCGGCGGCCTAAAGCCGTTTCTCTAACAAAGGGAATGGGGGAGCACGTGGGGCAGTGATGGGAGAGGAGCATGGGGCGGCCATAGGCGTCTGTGGAGAAGACGCAGCTAGCGTAGGGGTCTGAGCAAGGAGCATGGACGGCGCATGGGCGTCTATGGAGAAGACATTCTGGGGAAGGAGAAAGGTTGTAGGTGTTGGGGTCTTTTTGGGTTTAGGAAAATCTTTGGTTTGATCTCGGCCATCTGATCGTTTGATCGGACGGTTAATAAAATAAAGGGTTTTAAATCTATCTATATATAATAGGAAAGGAAAAAACGCATACGTGTCAACACCACAAAATTTATAGATATATTAAATAAAAAACAATTTAAAAAACAAAACAGTTCAAAAATAAAACATAAATTAAAAACAGTTTTTAAAATCTGTTTA
>JAJOOR010007806.1:0-31367 GCA_036250505.1 Solanum acaule | reverse complement strand
ACAGTATGACATGCAATTTTTTGCCTTATTTTCAATTAGATTGTGTGATATGGAAGGGAGATAATTGAGGGATTGCATGATGGTGGTGAACTTAGTAATTTTTTAATACACATTCGAGATAAATAAGGTCACCATTTTTAATGGCTATTGCTAACTTTAATAATCAGCTTTTGATAAATGATACACTTATTTTTTGTCTCTGTTGGGATTTGTACCTAAGAATACCCACTTTATTAACCACTAGGTGATTTCTTCCAATGTGTCCTAGCCTTGGTGGACAGAGTTGCGTGGTACAGTTGCCGGTGGAAAGTGGCAGGTATCCCGTGGAATTAGTTGAGGTGCACACGAAAGCTACCCCAGACACCACGGTTATCAAACTAAAAAAAAAGTACATGATTTTTTATAACTAGAATAGCAACAAAGCCAACATAAACACAGTGGAATGTTAGGGAGGTTGCTATGCTAGTAGATAGTTCAATTGTTTGCCACGTCTACTAAAATCTTTCCGTTAACAGACTTCTATTGTTTAATGTTCAAACTTCTGAAAGACCAAAACTCTTTCCAAGTCCTCTTGATTTTAGGTAATTCCTGAAATTTATCTACGGATAGATGAAGACTTGAGCCCCTAATTGTTAGTCTGAATTTGATGCAAGTTGGTAAACATATCTTTGTCATTTTTTTTTAAATGAGGTATAATGTATAGCATCTGGGAAGGTGCTTAGTATTGTTTACGAAAACCGGGTAAATGGTCAAAGTAGGCCCACCAAACTATGCCAGACTGAAACACTCAGTGTGGTTTCTAGTTTTTGTCTTTTCAAGACTTAGAAATTGGTGACCCATTTGAGCAAACCACAACTGATTAAACCAACAAAAATCTCACTCCCATAAGGCCATAACTGTGTAATGCTGACTCTGAAGTTTCTTGATTCATTTTTCTTTTCATAACTGTGTGATACAGGTTGCTAGTTTCCCATTTGATGATCACAACTGCCCTCCTATTCAACTCATTATATCGTTTTGTCAAAGTGCATACTCATGGTTGAAGGAGGATATCGAAAATGTTGTGGTTGTGCATTGTAAGGCGGGAATGGCAAGAACTGGTTTGATGATCTCTAGTCTTCTTCTATTCTTGAAGGTAGGGCTTCTTTTTTTTCCGGGTCATTTGCTTCCTAAGTTATCTGATGTTATGGAGTCTTACTATTCAGTTTTAAGACAGTGAAGTCATGGTCTTCTTGCAGTTCTTTCCTACAGCAGAGGAGTCTATGGATTACTACAATCAAAAGAGATGCGTAGACGGAAAAGGACTAGTGTTGCCGAGCCAGATTGTATGTTAAAATATTACTCTCTTTAAATCTCCACTCCTCCAATATTGTACTGACAAGTGTAGTGCCTTTTTGCTGCTAGAGATATGTCAAGTATTTTGAACGCATCTTAATGTACTTTAATGGAGAAAACCAGCCTGGACGCAGGTACATCCCTTGACCTTCTTGCTTCAAATGCACCTTCAGATTTTCACTATGTTATAATTGCAAGAGGAGAGAAGTTACGAGAAAAGATCTAAGTTTTGTCCTTGTCAACGGCATTCTTACAGGTGCATGCTCAGAGGATTTCGCCTGCATAGGTGCCCTTATTGGATAAGACCTTCTATCACCGTATCTGATCATAATGGTAACTTGCATCCTTTTTCTAGATTATTATATTAAAATTATACTCCTAGTCCTAGAAAAAGACAGTCATGCCCAATGTCAATTCAGTAGATGATCTATCTGCTGTTGTTAAACTGACATAATTTTAACAAGTTAATTTGGCGTGGCATTTAATATCCGATATCCTAATTGGAGTCTGAAAAGGCTGGCTGAACAAGTTGTGAGATTGCCTACGTGTTACAAAGATGTGCCATGCAGAATTTTCCTATATTGTGCTAATAGTTGTGGAGTTTTAATTGCAATTCCTTCTTACATTATAATCTCTTCTGTGTGTTTCCTTCATGATGGTTTCTCATTGGTGGATATCTGCAGGTGTGCTCTTTTCATCCAAAAAACATCCAAGAACCAAGGATCTATCGGTAGGTTTAATTAATGTGTCATATCATGCTGTGACACATTCATAAACTACTAGAGAATTGATATCCATTCTAGTATTGGATTCTTAACTAGGAGTTGAACCTTCAGTATTAAGTTCTGATCTCCAGGGGGTAGTAGTGTAGCTTGTTTCTCTTTTTCATGTACATCTGTATACTTAAGGAGGTTAAAACGTAAGCCTTATACTTTATACCACTTTATTTGTTGTGCTCAAAAGTTCGTCCTAACAAAGGTATCACATATATTTATAATTGTTCAAGCTCATACACATTGTTTCTCTCATTATTGTTGTTATTATGTTTTTCTCTGCAGCCTGAGGATTTTTGGTTCAATGCACCAAAGAAAGGGGTAGTGGTTTTTGCTCTTCCAGGCGAGCCTGGCCTTGCAGAATTAGCTGGGGATTTCAAAATTCATTTTCATGACCGTCAAGGAGACTTTTACTGGTAAATTTACTAATATGAAGAGTTTGAAGGAAAATTGTTTACTTATGTGTTTCATGGACCACTAAGTTGTACACAAATTCCTTTGACCCTTAAATGTCCATTGTATCCCCTGGCGACTCTTGATACTTGTAAAAGGATATGCTATTACCAGATTTCCCTTTCTTGTCTTATGTATAATTCACTATAGATTACTGAAATACATCCTTTATGCCTCTTGGAGATACTATGAATGAAATCATTCTGTACAAATTTTACTGTGTGTTATCCTTTTCCTATCAGTCCAACTTGTTAACTATGGTTTCATTAATTTTCTTCTACTAGTACTCCGATAATGGAAGAAAGTGTATCTGTCAAAAGATAATACTATTTACATATAGATGGATGAGTCAAGTGTATGTTATTTATGTTAATGAATTAGGGCTGTGGAATTAAATTTAAAGTTTCCAAGTCCTATATTTGTGACCCTGACAGTCCATATAGTCGGAATCCCAAATTGTCTAGCTTAGATATATTGGTGCTTTTATGCACCTTTAAGCAGTAAAATTAACTTGTAATTTTAAGTGGAAAAAAATAATCTGAAATAAGGTTTAGGGGAAAACTACGACATCACTCATCAACATAAGCTTATTGTACTTTCACAGTAGGAGAAAAGGAAGAACTGAGATTTGTCAGTACATTTATGTGAAACCTCTCTGTTTGATTTACTAGATTAGATCCCCACTGCTTAGGAAGACACAGGAGGAACCAAAGTCTCCTATTTTGGAACTCATATCCGTCTTTTGATCTTTCAGTTGGTTGAATACAACAATGATAGAGAACAGGAAAGTCCTGATGACAAGTGATCTTGATGGTTTTGACAAGGTAATTTCTTATTGATTGAGTGGATTTTTCGAAAATTAATGGTTGCTGTAGGGGCCATTGGCGTGTACTGTCAGAGAACTTTGTACACAATTTAGAGCACTCCTTTTATCTCTCTAATATATGCTGTCTTCATTTCGTGACTGTTAAATGATGGCCTTATTGTGCAGAGAAAGTTGCCATCACCTGGTTTCCAAGTGGAAGTAGTCCTTGCGGACTATGATGCTCCCCTTCCTGCTCTTCCCCAATCAGAAACTGCCACCAAAGAATCAGCTGACAGTTCAAGTGCTATTACTTCCCCTGTGTCTAATCCTACCTCAGGCAGTGAGCCTGCTGACGGAAGTAACATGAACCAACAACCTGGGAACAATGACAAGGACGATGTGTTCTCAGACAATGAATCTGAGGAAACTGGAATGTCAAAAGCTAGACAAACTAAAGCTGCTTCTGAAGTTAGTGCTCCTGCAGATGCAAAAACCCCTGGATCAAAGAACAAAAACGATTCAGATAAAATATCAAGCTTGACACATAAGACAGAACAAGTCTCATTGGGAGACACAAGCTCTGTACACAGCGAGCCCAAAAAAGATGCCTCAGTCGGAGCTACATCTAGTGTTGATGTGTCCAATCCTGTTGGAGGAGTGAGTGATTTCAAGGTCATGGCAGCTGATGCATCTGTTTTCTCATTTGGTGATGAAGAAGATTATGAAAGTGACTAAAGAGGTCTGGTGTGCAAATTCCTTAAGATGTACATAATAGCTTGAGGGTGCTACGGTCTAGCTTGTTGGATTCTGTTCATTTTATTATGTTGTCATTTTACTTGTTCATGGCTTGCCATTTGATTATCAGTTTCGTAAAGCTATGCCGTAGATTACCTTGGGTTGAAATTGTGCTAAATTTGCATTTACTGTTCTGAAAGTTTTTATAGAACATATGGAATGTACTTTACACTGCTTTCCATGACTCAAAAAATCTGGCTTCCTTTACTGCAAGGCAGTGGAGGTATTTGGAGTGTTATCAAAAGACACTTGATTTGAAGTGCCAAAAATAATGTTGGCTGAACTGGCAAAGCTGGTGCTTTAATTGGTATATTCTCACAGCAAAGAAAAAAGTGAGCCCAAATAAGCACATGATATACAGCTCAGAAATGTGATCTTGATGTATTTGCCAATAATTCATTATCAATGACTTCCTCCAACTCTGCTAACCTGGACTTGTGTTGGCCTTTCCCTACCATGACCAAACAGCAAGTATCTAGTTTAGCCCTAATTTTTTTCCCGAACAAACAGGTCCTCAGAAAAATAAAAACATTTTGTTCAAGAAGAAGATCGCTACTCCGTTAGATAAATTGAAAATTATAAATATTGGACAGAGAGATGATGAAATGGTCTAATTGATTTTTATAAAGGGAAACACAAAACTAGTACTTTTACCTTTTCTTTTCTTTTATTTGTTTTTTTATATTGTTACATCATACAATTGGATGCTTGAGGAGTAAGGCTTGAGTACTCTTTCTATTTTAAAATAAAGTTATCTTTTTATTTTTGTAAAAGGTTTTTGGGGTAGAAAATTACAAGATTGAGTTTACCAAATACTAATAGTTTTTTAAAAAGTTGAACTATATATCTGTCTTTAATTACTTGTCCATTTTTATATCGACACACCTCTTAAGAAAACAAATTAATTATGAAGTAGATAAATTAAATATTTAAGATTTTCAAGAAGTTTTACTTTATTTTCAAAGTAATTAATTGAGGGTATAATAGATAAAAAAGAACTTTGTCTTTTCTTAATTTATCAAAATGGATAAGTAATTAGGGATTAATTTTAATTTTAATTATACAAAATTTAGAGGAATTTGCTTGTTAATTAAGTGGCGTGTCTCAAATTGAGTCACGCCACGCGGCTAGACAAAAAGACTCGTTTTTTCTGTTTCGTTGTCCGTGTTTTTGTCATCTCCGCCGCCTTAAAACAAATTCTATATAAGCCCCTCGAGGGTTAAACTTACATTGTAATGTTCTGTCAAAATCAGTTGAAAAAAAAAAAGTGAGTCTAACATTTTCCTTCTAACCTAGTCTTATTTTTCTGATTGGAAAATTTAAAAGAAGTGCTACTTCCATGTCAATGATATCTGGCATCCAAGGCCAACTTCTTGAAGTCACAGGTATTTCAGAGACTTTCTTGAATTTCCCTTTATATAGAATTCTTTATTGATTTGGTAGTCGAAAAAATCTTGCAGTGGTTTGTTGCAATAAATTAAAGGACACTGAATGGATTTCAAGACAAGATCCCTATGTTTGTCTTGAATATGGTAGCACCAAGTTCCGTACTCGTACCTGTACAGGTGATTTTTATTTTTATTTATCTCATCTAGTGTAGTGATTGTTTGTTCTTTTCTACTTATTATTATTGATTTGTTGTGGAATAATTATTGTATATGTAGATGGTGGCAAAAATCCCACATTTCAAGAGAAATTCGTGTTTACCCTTATTGAAGGATTGCGAGAGATTAATGTTGTCGTCTGGAATAGCAATACCCTTACTTATGATGATTTTATCGGAAGCGGAAAGTAATTTTCTTTCTCTTCATGTTTTGTTCATTATATTGTGTTTTGTGTACTTATCTTTGATCGATTTTCTAATTCCAGGATTCAACTACAGAAAGTTCTATCAATGGGATATGATGATACTGCTTGGCCAATCCAGACCAAGACTGGCAGGTAAATTTATAAGATTTTTAATGTAATGAGTAAGAGGAATACATAGTCATAGTCATGTATAACAATGAAAACTCTATTGTTAACAAAACCTATTATCCCGAAGGAGATGCATAACTTAAAACAGAGAAGAGAAAACCCCAGAACACCTACATTCTTAGTTATTGGTAAACAAAAGAGATTTAATCAAACAATGGAAGATTGTACAAGCAACTACATTACAGTGATCGGGATAAGTATACTCAAGTCATTGAGAAATTTGAAGGATATAGGACCACTAATGTAATTGCATTTAAACAAATATGAGAATCATTTGTTGGTACTACACCAAGGAAATATTAATTTAATTTAAGACTTAGAGAAAATAATTTCATCAGTCTTGCTGTTTGCCTGTCTCAGATGATTAACTTACTGTTAGTATTAAGCTTTTTCAAGGCCTGCAAGATTGGAGTGGGTTAAGTTAGTTGGTTGCAATCTTTGATAGTTGTAATCCTTCTCGATTTTCTTTTATATCTAGTTCTGAAGCCGACTTTATTGGTTGGTAAGGATTAAGGAAGATGTAATAACCTCCTTAAAAGGATATAAGAGGTTGACTGTTCTATCTTAATTTTAGTTATCCTCTTATCACGCAAAGTATTTGACTCAATGGCAGACATGATAGTTTATCTTAAGCTTGGGGCAAGGAGTTACTTCAAGTCAGGTGCAGAGTTGTAGCTTATAGTTGAGGTTTGATATTTTTAGATTGTTGGAAAGAAATCTTAGTTGTTTGTTAGGCCTTCTAGCATTTGAGCTGAAGTCAACCCGAGGGATAAACTTTTTCGGTGATCCATGGGACAATGGCGTAGGAGTGTATGGAGGTGGGTTGATTTACTGTATCTTTGATGGATTCGTGGAAATGAAAATCTACTTTTCCATTTTATGGACTATCTATTTCAGTATAATTGGCAGAAGAGAGTTGTTACTCAGTATAATTAACAGAGACATGTTCTTTTTGGGAGTTACTCAGATTTTGGACACTTATTTAGCTATCGAGGTACATGAAATTATGCCTGAAATTTCGTTCATGACAACGAACCTTGTGATTAACAGAAACCTTCATGTTGGTCTTTGTAACTATCTATATAAGCAATTAATTCAAACTTTGAGATTCTCTAAATCTATTTGACGAAATTGTGTTCTATTTGCGGATGTTCTTTTGGTCATTTTGGTTTGGCTATCGGAGTTGTAATTAATTTAAGTCTCATCACTTATACTGGAAAGATATAAAAGGATTTGACAGATGGGAACTTATTCCTTCTTTTACAGGCATGCGGGAGAAGTTCGGCTCATAATGTTCTATGCTAATGCCAATGTAAGTAGTATTTTGATCTATAGCACCCCCCACCCTTTCTCGTTCCGATCCTGAGAGGAGATCATATCTCTCTAATACATCCTTGACATGTTTTCATTTTCAGAAGCCGGCAACAAGTTATGCTCCATCATACACAGCACCACAGCCGCATACACCTATGTACTCTGCTCCATCATACGCAGCAGCTTATCAAACACCTTCTCCATATCCCGCATACCCACCTCATTCAGCAGCATATCCACCAACACCTTATCCTCCTCCTCAAACAACGGCTTACCCTCCAGTTTATCCACCGCCTTCAGCATATCCTCCCATGTCTTATCCACCACATTCAGCGTATCCACCCCCAACACAGGACTACTCTTATCCTCCAGGTGACTATGCTTGTAATATGTAGTATTTTCTTCTTTTTCCTAACTTCTCTATAAGGGCTGACTCTTCAATCTTCACAACTTTTCATCAGGTCCATATCCTCCGCGACCTTACTGAGGCCACCTTCCTACATGCTTGGGTTAAGAATGTGCATATAAGTTTATGGAAAAAGAGACAAGAATTGTGCATACAGATTTTCACTGAACAGTTACGCTTAGGCAATTTCTATGTTTGTAAATTATACAAGGCTTGGATGACTTGTTTGTGCTAAACTGTTCCATACAATCTCAAAAAAGAAAGGAGACTAGCTTATTAGTTTTGTTGCCTGTCCGTGGGATATAAGGAAATTCTAACCGCGTTTGATAGTCGAAAAGAGGCCTTGCAGAAGAGTTATTGTTATTTCAGGACATAATTAAATTGAATGAAGAAGCACATCTATACTATATTTGGACACAAATTGATCTTGTAGTTTGCTGGTTTCAGATATGAAATTATGAATGATAAAGTATTCAACATCTCTGTTTCTGTTTGTCTTAAACCAGCATTCTATATGCGTTTGAATCAACAAGTTGAGAACGACGGTATGAATCCACGTCTATATGAATACAATTATATCTTCATTTCTGTGAACAAAGGGTGCATAGTCGTGTCACATCAGGTTGAATGAATAGACATGTGAACTAGAAAAACTCAATTGGTCGTTTTGACCATGTGGTTAAGCCACTAAATCTTACTTAAAAAGTCTTTCTACTCATATATACAGATTCAACATTTCACTGTGTAAAGTTTATGAGGTGACTTTCGGTGTTCCACTATTATTGATTGCCCTTTCAAGTTGTGTCCCATTACATTATGTTTAACATTCAAAAGTCCTTGAGTAGTCAACCTCAGGATGGTGGTTACTAGTTAGAAAAAAGCACATCCCCCTTCTGACTTTTTCTCAAATTCTCATGTGTGCCCTATTATTTTTAACTCAATCACGTATCTTTTGGTTGGCTTTGCGTAATAACAGAGATCAAAACTAATGGTTCAACGAGATACAAGTAGAGATGGTGGAAATTGGAATAATAGCATGGGGGAATCAACTTAATATCGTCTTTGCTCGTTTATATGCTAGTTTATAAAAACATTTGCATGTAGCGTGGTCCGTGGAGATGCTTACACAATATCACATCATATTTAAATTGACTTAGTGAAACATTTTACACTAGAGAAATTAGTGTTTTTTTAGTGCTAAATCAGGTTCAACATGGCACTATAGTGATTTGGTAAAGAGGAGAAATTATAGAAGAATTTGGGTGTTTTGGAGTGAAATGAAACAACAACCTACCCAATTTCATGGCATGAGGGGGGGCCTATTTTGACTTTTGAAAAACAATGATGTAAAGACATGGGCTCTTTTTTTTTTTTTGTTAGGATATTAGTGATTGCCAGGCATTATTACTGTTAATCTTAAAATTAATGATGCATTATAACCTTAATTAACACTATAAAAACAGCTGTATAACTAACTCTATCTCCTCTCTCTTCTTTTACTTTCTTAGTTGGTTTAGGCTGTCCATTACCCCACTTTCTTAATTACAAATACATCAACTAATAGCCCCTCTTAATCTGTATTTTTTTTTTTACCATTTCTAGCATGTTTTTAGTGCAATTGTTGCATTGACAATCATATGTCAAAAAGGAAATTATTAAAATGTTAGATTGATTTGGTTAATCACGCTTCTTTTTATTACCATGACAAGAAATATAAAATGATTTATGACGATTATTAATTTTTCTAGACACTTAAGTCGATTTTATTTTTATTTCCTTTTTGTTATGTGAATTTGATGTTTATAAGTTGACTTTAGTATTATCTTGAATGAATTTTTTTATTTTTCTAAAAAAAAGATTGCTAATTTGTGGCTGTTGCTTTTACCAAATGTTTACTTCCATAATTATGACTAGAGTATATATTATTTACAAGTAGTATTGATTTTAATTGTTAAAAAGTTTTGGAAACCAACAAATGTTGCAGAGAGTACGTTAAAAAAGACAAAGAGTACTGACTGACAAAGACGAAATCATTTATGACTTTTGAACTAGGACGAAACCATAGCTAACACATTATTTACTTTATCTTAATTAATTCTTATTGGTACAATTACAACTTTAATTATAGGCCAAACACATATACAACCCCTCTAACTTGCCCTCATTTTTCATTTTAGCACTCCAACTTAGCTTTGTTCTATTTTAACCCTTAAACTACATTTTTTATGTATCATTTTAACACGAAATACTATTTTTATGATTTCTTTATTTTTATATATATTCTTCAATTGCAACTTCTTATTTTAAATCAACATGTGTCAGTTAATTTTAGTTTAAAAAAATAAAAATTAACAAAAAATAATTTATTTTTAAGAGTTTTATGTATTTTTATGTGAAAAATAACCGACGAAATTGTGTTGGTTTTCTTTCTTAAAAAACACCGACAATCTAACAAATTAAAGTCAGTTGAGTTTTAACATTTTTAGTAGTGTTATTAGAAATGAACAAGAGTCTTTTTTACTCGTATTGAAGATGAGTTTTTTTATTCGTATTGATTTATATTAAAAATAAAAAGTGAGTATTTGCGTTAAATTTAGATAGCCTAGATGACAAGAAATAATAAATAAGTAGTGTTATTTAATTTAATTGAATGTTTAAGAAAGAAAATCGAAGAACTTTCGTCAATTTACTTTCATGCAAAAACACATAGAAATCTCAAAAAATAATATTATTGTTTGAAAACTTTTATGTTCGTTCGCGAATGTTTAATTTTTTTACGAAAATTAACAGACGCACGTCTATTTTTTTAAAATAAAAAATTGCAATTGAAGAACATAAATAAATAAAAAAACATAAAAATTAGTATTAGTGTTTAAACGGTACAGAAAAAATGGAATTTAAGGGTTAAAATGGAACAAGGCTAAGTTGGAGTGCCAAAATGAAAAATGAGGGAAAGTTTGAGGGGTTGTGTATGTATTTGGCCTTAATTATAATTGTTATTTCCATACCACCATATTTTCCTTGGAAGATCGAACGCCATTAAAAGATCTACTCTTTCCGTCTCGTATTACTTATCCACGTTATCATAGTGTAAGTAGGAGTGTGTGTTTTAAATAATTTGTTCTTTTTGAAAATATTAGTATTATAAAATTTCAATGTTAATCTTGATAGTGCTAGAACAAATACATAAATAGAGAGTATTCAAAAAAGTTAAAGGATAAATTAATTAAAATATTTTTTCTTATTTATGAATTCTTAAAATGAGTGTAAAGAAGAAAATGGACAAGTAATATGGGATGAAGGAAATACTGAATTTTTATATTTACTTATCAAACATCGTATAAGGTATATGAAACTACATTAACAACTTATTTTTCATCCCGCTACCAAACGACTCGTTTAGTACAATTTGCTTATTAACTTTGAGAGATGTAATTATTGGGGAATTCCAAGAGACCCTAATGACAACTTTGGAAGCTACTCTTTTGCCTATTTGCCTCTATTAAACTCTAAAAAGTAAATAGACACTTAAAAATCAATCAAAACCCCCTCTTTAACCAGCACTATTCAGTTTCCTCTATACTAAAGTGAAATCCTCTCTATATCTATGCCTATTCCCTGTTTCATGGAGTATTTATCTACAAATAGTACACAATAAATTTAAATTTTATACTCCCTATGTCTCTAATTACTTATCCATTTTTGAATTGACACACTTATTAAGAAAACACTAAATAATATAGTGAGTTTACCATTTTACTTATGAAGTGGATGAATTAAAAACTTAACATTTTCAAGAAGTTCTCCATTTTTCAATGTAATAAATTGAGGGTATAATAGAAAAATTATTTTTGTCTTTTCTTGATTTATCAAAATAGACAAGTAATTAGGAATAACAAAAAAAAATGGACAAGTAATTAGGGACAGAGGGAGTATATCATTAATAGATAAGAATATGACACATGCTATAATAAGTAATTAAATTACTCACTGGTTTGTAGTATAGTGGTGGAACTGTCTCACCTTTAATCAAAAGTTTCAAGTTTGAGCCTGTGGCTACAGTACCAAGATCAAGATTTAGCTCGGACTCGTTTGGAGGAGAATTAAAAAAAGTCAATTAAAATTTATTTGCAGGATGTATATTACATTGGTACTCCTTATACTCGTATGGAATATACGGTTCAGAAATTAAAGCAACTGTAAAGTATTTTTCATGAGAATATAGTACTGAAGTATTTCTAATTTTGTCAAAAATTACTGTTCTCATAAAAAGGACATATCTTTACTGTTGAACGGTTCAATATGGTTAAAGAAGTAACATATTCTATTTTGAACATAAAAACAGATATGTATATACATAAAGGGTAAAAGGTCAAATATGCCTCTAAATTATTCGAAAAGGTCTAGATATACTTTCCGTTTAAAGTTTGACTCACTCATGTCCTCGCAGTCCAACTTTTGGTCTAAATATGCCCTTATAGACGTTAGTTGGCCTGCTGGACATATCCAGCTCATTTTTCATTTCTTTAAATGCCACATGGAATTGCCATGTCATTTTGACTTTACCACAAGACATTTATATGAAAATTGAAAGGAATCAATTATGTCCCTAAAAAATTCGAGCCTATAAACATCTAATCCGACCCATAAATCAACCCCCTTTTTAAATAAACTACCCGACCCGTTTTCAACAATTTTGTTTAAATTTTTATTTTTTTTTATAAATCCCAAAAATTAGTAATTGATTAATAAAAAATATGAAAAAAATATAAAATTAACGCTAAAAAATCACAAATAAATATTGTAACCTTAAATTCAACAATTTCAACAATTTTTTAAAATTTTTATTTTTTTTTGGGTAAATCCCGAAAATGAGTAATTGATTAATTAAAAATATGAAAAATATGAAAAAAAATATATTAAATTAACCCCAAAAAATCACAAACAAATATAGTAACCTTAAATTCAAAAATTTCAACAATTTTATTTTTATTTTTATTTTTTTCGGCAAATTTCGGAAATGAGTAATTTATTAAAAAAAAATAAAAAATAAAAAAAATTGTTGAAATTTTTGAATTTAAGGTTACTATATTTATTTGTGATTTTTTGGCATTAATTTTATATTTTTTTCATATCTTTTATTAATCAATTACTCATTTTCGGGATTTACCGAAAAAAATAAAAATTTAAAAAAATTGTTAAAATTGTTGAATTTAAGGTTACAATATTTATTTGTGAATTTTTGGCATTAATTTTATATTTTTTTTCATATTTTTCCTATTTTTTATTAATCAATTACTAATTTTCGGGATTTATCGAAAAAATAAAAAGTTGAAAATGGATCGGGTAGTTTATTTAAAAGGGGGGGTTGATTTATGGATCGGATTAGGTGTTTATGAGTTCGAATTTTTTAGGGGCATAATTAATCCCTTTCCATTTTCATATAAATGTCATGTGGTAAAGTCAAAACGACATGGCAATTCCATGTGGTATTTCAAGAAATAAAAAATGAGCTGGATATGTCCAGCAGACCAACTAACTCCCATAAGGACATATTTAGACCAAAAGTTGGACGGCGAGGGCATGAGTGAGCCAAATTTTAAACGGAGGATATATCTAAACCTTTTTAAATAGTTTAGGAACATATTTGACCATTTACCCTACATAAAAACATATTGAGCTTTATTGGCATAACACGATTGTATGGATATAATACGAGTTTGATATTTGGACGTATTTGAAGATGAGACATAGCAATAATAGTCTAATAGGATTTAGTTCAGTAAAAATGATACTAGATACAACACTTGATTTTCTTACATGTGATTTAATGTATTAAAAATAAATGCATAATTTTTCAAAATTATTTATTTACAAAAATGCTTTCTATAAACTTGGATTACATTAAATATATATCCGCATACGTATCTTTGAACTTCAAATACAAATTTATATAATTGTTATTTTGAATAACTAATTTTAAAATAAATAATGATGTACATTTTCAATGCTCTCATCAATATAAACAAGTTTTAATTTATTTTTTGTCTTCTTCAGAAGATAATTAGAGTACGTAACTAATCTTAATTAAAGGTTTATTATTAACCATTGGAAAAGAAGCAATACAACTTGCAGTTTTGGACTTCTAAAAGACACAGATCTAGGAAATTAAATAGTACGGAGTAATATTAAGGATCTGTTGGATATAAAAAAAAATTAACAAAAATAAAATAAAATCAAAATAGCGTTCAATTATACAATTGAACTGAATTTTTTGAAAGTAAATTTAAAGATGAGCTTCAAGTTCTTTTATTCGTAAAATTTCTACTTTGTTTAAACGCATATTTATTCACAATTTTAACTTTCAAATACTCGTCTTAAACATTATTTTTTTTAATATCATATTTTTTTACTGTCCAACACTAACTAATATATTTTTCACCTACGATAAATAAATATAATTTCGTTAAACATTATGTGAATAAGCATCAACTTTATTTTTGAGATTACATATATAGCTTTTAACGGAGAATCAACCGTAGATAACTCATATGATCACGAATTTAAGTAATATACACTATTAAATTAATTTGACTTATTATAGCAGATAATCCAATCCATTTTCAACACTTCAAAAAGATTTATATATAAATAGCTTTTTAGATAATCTGATGACAATTTTTTTTTATATACACAATTCTAGTAAATGAAACTGAAACTTAACTATCTTTTAAATGATCTAATAATATATAAGAAATTAGACTATCGACTTATATAACTTAAACTCTTCTCAAAATTTTATTGCGTAAAATTATCTTCATCTCAATTATCGATCATGAGTTCGAGCCATACACGTCGGAGTGTACGTATATCCATATCCTTAAATACATACAAGTATACTCGCCGGGCCTTGTGCTAATTTTTTTTTACCATTGGAATACCAAGAAAGTGGAGAAAAGTATAAAGAAAAAACTCAAAGCCACCAAACAAAAATTATCGAAATCTTGTCTTTACATAAATATTAGTCACTACTCATATTAAAAAAAGGACAAGCGTGACATCCACTCTGATAAAATCTCTTTCTTTTTCTTCCTCCTCCTCTCCCTTTATCTTTCTGTTTTTGAGAACCGAGTCCCCTCTGTGTACTACTAGAGCTTTTTCCCTTCACACAATCAGACAAAAAAAAGAGAGATAAGAAGAAGAAGAAAATGAAAATGCTCTGTTTTCTTCTTCTCTGTGTTGTATAATGAGTAAAAAACAGAGATTTTAGAAGAAAAAAAAATGGCAATAGAGAACAATGATCAATCTTTTCTTTTAGATGTTCTTTACTGTGAAGAAGAAGAAGAAAAATGGGGTGATTTGTTAGAGGATGAAGAAGGGGTTATTATTAACCCAATGTTGTTGTCTTCTGAAGGAACAACAAAAACTAATTCTTTATTATTATTACCTCTGCTTCTGTTGGAACAAGATTTGTTTTGGGAAGATGAAGAGCTTCTTTCACTTTTCATTAAAGAAAAAGAAACCCATTGTTGTTTTGACAGTTTTGGGAGTGACCCTTTTCTCTGTTCAGCTCGTGTTGATGTTGTTGAATGGATTCTGAAAGTGAATGCTCATTATGATTTCTCTGCATTGACTGCCATTTTAGCCATTAATTACCTTGACAGGTTTCTTTCTAGCCTTCAGTTTCAGAAAGATAAGCCATGGATGACTCAACTTGCTGCTGTCACTTGTCTTTCTTTAGCTGCTAAAGTTGAAGAAACTCAAGTTCCCCTTCTTCTTGATTTCCAAGTACCAATTTTTCTCTATTATTTCTTGATTTCCCAATTTCTTGAGAGTTTTATGATTGATTATTTGGATTGTTTTTTTTAGGTGGAGGATGCAAAATATGTGTTTGAGGCAAAGACTATACAAAGAATGGAGCTTCTGGTGCTGTCATCACTGAAATGGAGGATGAATCCAGTGACCCCACTTTCATTTCTTGATCATATTATAAGGAGGCTTGGGCTAAAGAACAATGCTCACTGGGAATTTCTCAGAAGATGTGAAAGTCTTCTTCTATTTGTCATGACTGGTAATTATTGAGCTTTCATCAGTTTCTTTTTGTTATGGAATCTTGTTTTTTTGACTAAAAGATTAGATTTTTCGATGATAACAAGAAAAAAACAAAGTAACAGAAGAAACCACTTTTGATTTTATTTTATTTTTGTCCTAATAATACAGATTGTAGATTCGTACGTTATATGCCTTCTGTATTGGCTACTGCAATTATGCTTCATGTTATTCATCAAGTTGAACCTTGTAATGCTGTTGACTACCAAAATCAACTTCTTGGTGTTCTCAAAATTAGCAAGGTTAGTTCAAATTAATTGTCTTTGCCCTTTCCTTCATATAAAAACAGCCATTAAATGTTTACTGTTTTTGTGTAAACAGGAGAATGTGAATAATTGCTATGAACTCATATCTGAAGTGTCATCTAAGCCTATTATTTCACACAAACGCAAATATGATGAAAATCCGAGTAGTCCAAGTGGTGTAATTGATCCAATTTACACTTCAGAAAGTTCAAATGATTCATGGGAATTGGATTTGCCTTTGTTCAAGAAAAGCAAAGTTCAAGAACAGCAAATGAAAATGGCAAGCAGAGTTTTTGTGGAAGCTGTTGGTAGTCCTCATTAAAATCTCTCTCTTCTATGGTGGGTAGTACTAAATATTTTATTCATATTCAAGAAGTATTTTCCTTTTATGTCATTTTTTTTTCTTCAAAATTTACATGAAAAAAAAGAAGAGAAGAAATGTGTTAGCTAGCTGGTTGTTGGCAGAGAAGAGGACTGGCTTTCTTTTTTGCAGCTACTGGAAAGCCAGAGAGAGAAAAGACAGAACTCTTTGTTTTTCTCTCTATTTATTTCAATTTCTCTCTCAAGTCACTTTCATGCATGCATACTTTTGATGAACTACTCTATTTATATTGCCTTTACTACTTACTATATAAAATCATAAATTCATCAACATTTTCTTTATTTCCTCTCATCTACACCTTCCATACCCACTTTTATATGATTTAGTTCTACTTAACGATCTTAAATAAATTATAATATATATTTGTGTGACTATAAATTATTAAACGTAATTAAGTGTTACTTGTTGTGATTGATTAAAAAAGTAAGTGTCGTAGACTTAAAAAGAGGGAGTAATATATATAGTCTATAAATTATAAAATTTAAAACCTCATATTTTTAGAATGCCACAGAATATGGAACTAAAACTTATAATTATTGAATTTGTCCATGTCTCTTTGGAATATGTAAACTAGTCGATGTATAATCGTTAAACTCATACGAAACAAATTTGGTTATAGTATATGCGGATGGTAACGACCTTTAAACTATATTGACAATTCAAATAGTCACTTTCTCAGTCACGGTAATTGTCACTTTATGAAATTAATAGATAATTTTACATTTAATTTTTAGTTTGTCTTTATCATTAATTATAACTATTTTTCTATTACATTTTTAAAAATATTATATTTTTTATAGTCAAAGGGTGATATAGTAAATTATCCTTCTATTTATTGATTCTTAAAAAGTGTATAAAAGTCAATAATAAACAAGTATTTGTTCGACAGAGAGAAGAGAGTTTAATAGATTAACACTTTTTTTTCCCATGTAATAGTAACAAGAGAAATGAGAATATTCAGTGACGAAAATGAATTGTGCAAAACTCAAACTCATTGATTAAAATTAATAGCAATATTCAGTAACAAAGCATAGCAATGATATTCCACAGAATTAAACTCTTAATATGTCTTATATCTTTGGCCTATTATTTTTTATTTAGAAGAAGTGTAAAGTTGTGCTTCACTAAAGACGATTGTAAGGTAAATAAACTTCTATTGCTTAGATGATCTTCAAATAAAATACTCTACGTGTTATAAGTAATTAATTTGAGACAAAAGAAAAGAAAAAAAATGTCAAATGTGAGATAATAATTACAATTGATTACTTAGTACGTTAAACCCAAGATTTTAAATGGTAAAAAGGTCAAGGAAGAAAATCATTTTAAAGATGAAGTGCTCATTTTCAAAGGAGTAAATCAAAGGAGACCACATATTTAAGCCCAAAGTAAGAGTATAATAGGGTGAGTTCCTTTTGTTTTCTTTTCACATTTGGTATCCATTTTAGATTCCAATTTTAATATGATTTCATTAGAAGCCCTATTAAAATGAGATTTTTTTTTCTCTTTAAAATCAGTGTCTTATATTTGTTTCAATTCTCAAATAACACAAATTTCATGTTTAAAAATTTCGTCTCGAAAATAATGCATTTGGTTTTAAATATGACTTTGGAAGTCTCTCGATTAAAAATGAAGAAATAATTATCACGATATCATAATCGATGTATATTATAGAGTTTGTTTGGATATTAATGGGAGACAAAGGGGTTTTTGTCGGACATTGGGGTTTTTACTTTTCTTATTTTTGTAGAAGTAGAATAATAATGTGTGTACGTCTTATTCAAACGGAGACCTTTTGGGGATTTTATTTGTAGTTGTTGTTTTGACTTTGACCTTATTTTACATTATTTGCATCTTGACCCCACAATCTCTCTTTCTTTGCTTTTTTGGGTCTCCAAACTTTCTTCTCTCTCTAGTTTTGAGTACTTTTTTTTATCTCAAACCAATCAAAACAATATCTCTCTTCACATTAGTTTATTTGTCATATTTTCACTTAACATAAAATTTTAAAAGATTTTAAAATTTTGGATTGTAATTTTCAAGTATATCAAAATGTTCTTTTAATCATTTGATTTTAAATATGCAAGATAAAAAAAATTATAATTAAAAAATTATCAAAAAAGGAAAGATGTATCAACGGACTAAAAATAAATCAAAAATAGGGAATACAACATTTAAAAAAAGAATATAACATAAATTAATTTGCTGGTTTTGGTTGTAGTTTTACACAGAGTTTAAAAATGATAAATAAGTCTTTTAAATTTTTGTGGTCATAAAATAAAAATATGTAGAATATATTAAAATATTTTTTAAATTTTGTGTCTTGAATATGACTCTTAAATATCACTTGAAAAAAAATCATAGCCAGTGATATTTTCCATTATTCATATTAATTGTAAATAGAGTATAATTTTGCTCTTTCTAAAAAAGGGAGATTCCACTCATTAACTTTTTGTTTATTTCAAGGAAAAAGAGAAAGTAGAGCAAACAAAAGGTTACTGACTTAGAAAAAAATAAAGAAAGAAAATTAGTGAAAACAAAGGTCACCCTTTTTTCTGTCTGCTCCTAATAATCTTATACTACAATTTTTAACGTATTAAGAAAATAAATCTCAAAATCATTTTTTAATATTTGAGATTATCCATCAATTAATATGTATGTTATGGTAAAATATTCAAATTAATCAATATTTTCTTAATAGAAATACAAAGTCCAAAGCAAAAAACTAAAAAAGTAAAAGTGAAATGATCAGGAGTAGAAATTTCTTTAATATAAGAGTGTAATTGAAAATAATTTTTAAAGTGACACTTGTCTTAAGATAAATATTTTATTTTGTTTTTGCTAAAGTAACACTTATTTTTAAAAAAAGTACTACTAACTAATTTTTAACATAAGGTATCTTTCTAATTAATTTCACCTCTGATCAAATTTTTACTAACTTGTAGAAATAAATCTTGCGTATAAGAGAAATGAAAATATTGTTCTTAGCAGTAAAAGTGAAAAAGGTAAATCAAGAAAAATTTATCCAATTTGGTGAAATATTATAAATTGCAATAAATTTCTCATTGTTTCAAAAAGATTATGTCATTGTCATCTCACACTTGCGTGCTGGACAAAATCATCACTTGCCATCAAGTAATTCCCCCCCTTCAGTTTCATTTTGGTAAAAGAAAATTTATCGTTTGACAATATTTTTTCGAAATTTATCAAATTTTGCATGTCATAATATAGCTAAATGCACAAACAAAATATATTAGTATAAAATACGTGTTGCCTCAGATATTTTTTCATTCTTAAAATTTGAATTATGAGATTTTTTTTTATTAAAAGTGGATAATTTTTATTTATCTCATTTAAATCTAACTTTGATCTAGAATACCCCAATGACAAATCTCAAAATGTTTTTAACTATAACTACATCAATCATCTTTTTATTAAGTTGGCTTATTAAAAACTAACAACTGTTTGTTTTTTCTTTTACTCCCTTCGTTTTAGATTAGTTGTCACATTACACTTTCTTTCAGAAATTATAAATAAAAAGTTTTTTTTATATATAAAAATGAATTTATCCTTAACTCTTTTCAATGTAATCAATATTGTTCTTTCAAACGATTAATTGTAAGGACAAAATAGAAAAAGTCAACTAATTCTATTTTGATTTTGTTAATCAATAAGTAAGTTGATAGTATAAACATTTTAAATAATGTTCACAACTAATACAGAACAGAACGAGGAAGTACTTGTTAAATATTATGCACATTAATTAACAACAATAGTAACTTTAGCAATTGCATAAGTGCTAAGTGGCTTGAATAATAATCATCAATTATTAAATAGAACACGTTCAACAACTTTGCTTTTTTATTAGTATATACTTTTTTGTATCTTATTGAATTTTCCCGATGGCTATCAACGCTCAAACTAATTAGTTCAATTGTCCATGTACAATATTGTAGAAAATTTGTCTCCTTATTCAAATTAAAATTTAAAAATAGGCATTTTGTTACAATATTTCAAACAAGTGAAGGACATAAAAAGTTAAGTGACTCACATTTATTTGATAGATTAAATTACGTGTCAATCTCATTTAGATGAGTATCCTACCTATTCTTTTTGGTTCGATCTCAAAAGTCAAAAACATTCTAGTTTTTGCAATTTATATAGTGAAGTAAGTAAATAATGATTGAAAAAGAGTGAGGTAATTATTGTGACCTAACTGTGAAAGTTTAAACGAATTATATTTAGTAAGCGTTTGAATATATCAATATCATCAAAAATTGTGGCAGAGTGTGAAATTTTTGACATAAAAAATTATAAGTTTGAATAAAAAAATTATAAGTTTGAAAAATACTCCAACTTTGGCCGAAATTGCTATTTAAAATGATGCAATATTTATGATTTCCACGTAGGCACATATATACCTTTAAAATACACTATTAAATAGTACAAGGGGGTAAAAGGTCCTTTCCAAAGTTTGGTATTGTAACAACAATTTCGGTCAAAGTTGAAGTATTTTTCAGACATTTGACATTTTTCCCTTTTAATTGTCATAGATAATGTTGATAATAATGTTACAATAAAAAGAGACGATGACCACAATAATATACTCACTGTAATTTCACGTATGAAATACAAATCAAAAGGTTCTTACGTGAAACTTAGGGCCCGTTTGGCCATGCGATATGGTATCATGATATGATATCATAATATGGAATTATGAGATGAAATTGAAGTTTTGTTTGGACATGCGATATGAAATTTTGATGTTGTATATTTTCTCATAAACATAAGAATCTCATAAGTTGTAAAACTATTAAAATAGCCCCAATTGTTTTCTTTAATATTACTCAACAATCAATTGATGTGAGTTAAAGTGGCTATATGTTGGTGATAATATAATAATAAATTTTATGTCGGTGAGAATAATTAATTTTTAAAAAGTAATGATGTCATTATAAATTTTATTTACATATGAAATAAATGGTTAGTATATATAAATGTGGAATTGTTTTAACAAAATATAAACTTGTGGATCAATTTTTGTATTAAAAATATCTCAAATCATGATATGGTATTTTCATATCATGGTTTTTGGAGAATATGAAATCACATCTCATGATACCATATCATGAGATGGAATCAACGTAAAATCACATGTCTAAACGCTGATTTCATAGCACGATATCATATCGTGATATGATATCGCATGACCAAACGCCTACATAATATGGACCAAACATATATATATTCCCAATTTACCATAGCTGTTTTTGCTATTTAAATTTTCTTGATTTTCTTATTTCAAATAAAGGGAAAAAGCTCTAACTAGTCCTTCATAAATCATACTCCCTAAACTTTTCAAATATCAATGAGATCAATGTTGAGTCCCCCCCACCAATAATTGTTGAATAATATGAATTGTGGTAGTGCTACTTTTTTCTACCCCCACAACAAACAAAACACACAGAGGTCTAGTGGGAAAATAAAGGGAAAATAGAAGAAAACTTTTTGACTTGGTCTGTTTTTTTTGTTATATGTTGTAGTAGGAGTACTTGTTATTGTTTCATAAATAAAGTAAGGCAAAAATCTCTCCAAACTAAAAGTAAAAGTAAAAACAAAGCCTTCTTCTCTTTGCCTTATAATTTTCCTATTCCACTTTTTTTTTTCATATATATATATATATATATATATATTTATTTATTTATTTTTTTGCTTACAGCTGTAAAGATGAAAAATACAGCATAACAAAGGGACCCATTAATTCTATGATCATCTTTTTTTACCAAGAAAGAAAGAAAAAAAGAGTGCCCAATTTTGACCTTTAGTTGAAATCATGTCTTTTATACTGTTGATGTAGAAAAGGTGATATTCTAATTTGACCTTTGCAGTGAATTTGTATTTACTAACAACTCTTTTGTCTATGTCCATGTAATAATGTTGAATTAATAACTACTACACCTTATATCACACTTTATTACATGATTTTTTCTTATTCTATCCTAAAAATATATACTATGTATTTTAAATAATTTCATTTAAACTTTATATTTTACTCTTCATTAACAATAGATCACAAATAAAAGACTTTTATATTTTAAATATAATTTTGATTACTATCAAAATCTATCATATAAATTGATACAGAGAAAATATTACTTTTGTTTATTTGTTTTCTTGGCACATCACCGATACTACTATTACTATATAGTAGAAAATCTTGGCTCAAATTCTAGATTCGTGAATTATATAATAATTGTTATTCATAAATTATATCTTTTCCCTTGAAGTAGTTTAATTTTTATATTGCTAATATTCTTATCTTTATTCCATATATAACCTGTCGTCAGCCAAACAAATGAACATTGAAGTGATTATTTTCTTGTGCAACCTAATCGAATATTAAGTACATATGCCGGATCAACATGGATTGTGGTGTAGTGATGAAATCTCTTCCTCCTTAATTAGAGGTCTCAAGTTCGAGCTTTGTGTAGAGAGAAATTTCTATTGAAAGCATAATTTGGATATAATCAGACTCCAATGCGTGCTCCAAACACCGGATTGAAAAAAAGGGACTTATGCCAGAGTTTATTTAATATGAATTATTCAAAACCAGTGAACGACCACATTGTATGCCTTAACATTTTCTTTTTCCAACCAAATTAAAAGGGCAAAAAATTTATTTTAAACCTTGGCTACCAAAAAATATAGTAAAATCCATGAATAAAAAAGGAAAGAGGAGAAAAGGCAACATTTATTAGGCATAGTTTTTGTATTTGTTTCATCTTGTGAATGAATTGAAGACGAAGAAACGTAACAGAGCAAACCTGTCAAGAAGTTGATGTAAGCAAATGATTTTTCAAATTTTGCCTTCTTTCTAGAGACACTATTAATACCTGCTGACATTAACAATGACCTACAAACATTCGTACGTATGATTTTTCGCAAACGGTGTTACCTTCATTTATTGTGACAAATTAAATTCGGTTTTTATGTGACCGAATTATGGTAAGCGCACTGGATATATAGCTGTTAAATTAGGTCTTAGGCCTAACTCACACCCAAAGGCTAGCTCAAAGGGAGGAGGATTGCCCAAACCTTATAAGGAGTTCATCCATCTTATTAACCACTAATGTGAGACTTTTTGTTTTAACAATAATAATACAACATTTTGTGTGATGAGCTATATATGTTCGACATTGAGAAGAACTAAGTGAAATCAAATTAAATGTCACATGTATATGTATGTTTTGATTTGTACTCTACAACATTCACATGCTATTCTTTGGTACGTAGGTTTTGGCCTTATCATCAAACTTGATTAGCTAGTTAGCATGTTTTCCAGTGTACACATTTACGTACCGTTACATTTTATAATTACTCGATCTCATTATACATTTACTATATAGTCATATGCTTTGGATTTCATTATAAAAACCTAGATATTGCTTTGGATTCTTTTTGGGACAAATTATGATGAATAGAAGGTGCTAAGCAATAAGTGAGAGTAGCAGAAGAAAGAGATTGAAAATTACGTACTGCAGTTGGAAGGACAAAAAATATTTGAACATCATATATATTAATATATGGTGACAAATAATAATTTAACTCACGCGATGTGTATGTATAATGTAAGCAAGTTGGACTCTTTCAGCTATCTCAATAAATAGCATGCATGGGGTCCTTTTTTGCTTTTAAAAAAAATTTCATATATATTTTGGTTTAATTGTTCTACAACAGGTCCACTGACACAGATAATGTTCCATACATATTAACCAAGCTTCTTCACATCTTCCATGGTGACGAGTGGTGATGATGATACTGACACACCTCATAAATAACTACGGGTCGACCTTAGTTGGATCGATAATATGAATTCTCACAAATCATGTTTGTCCAATATTTAAACTATTTACCGAGTGGAATCAGTTAATGATGCTTACGTCAGAACGAACATCCTACATGACACACCATTGGGTGCATGCTAAGCCTTCGTAGGTTTGCGTAAATGTGAAATGCTTCGTGTATCATGAACTCTATATTGTGATAATTTATCATAAATTCACTCGTTGTACGCTGGCTATTCCCTCATATCTTTTAAGATTTTGATACACATACTCGTTAAGAAAATCATTTAATAGCATTAATAATTTTAAAAGGTACGCATACTTAGCTATATAAATTGAATTCTTTTCTAAGACTTCCCCTCAATTGAATGAATATCAAGAACCACTTGATCAATAATTTCAAGAATTTAGGTAGCCATATATTATTTTTTTTACAAACTGGTCGACACTTTAATACATACTTTCAAACAACAGAACCTCCAATAGTAATTATTTGAATTATAAGCAGACATAAATGGGTGCCCACAAATTCCTATATTGAGGTAGTACATTTTAGATTTAAGAACAAGTAGACGAGGTAACATTATTATTTTAATACCATAAATAATAATGGCAATTTCTACTGTCTTGGATAACGTGGTCCTATGATTTTTCTTACTAACGGCCATTGGTCTGTAAATTTTTCTTTTGGAATTTTTGCAATATAAAATATAGAGAATTGAAAAATAAAATAAAATTATGGGGTGTGGGGTGGTCAATTCATTGGACCCAACATCTGAGAAAACTTTTGCTGCCACATTGGAAGCATGTCTTGTTTTTCAGACAGAGATCTGAGTATCTCAATGACAGTGGCAATATGATGAGTATTGAGTATTTTCCCTATATAGTCACCACTTCTAAATCTCAAATATCGACTAGTGGTGCAAATTTAATAATTTCACATTGTCTATTTCACGGCCCGTTATGTACAACCCTTATATGTTCCGTCGACATATATAGAATATTTTAAAAAGTGAACATCTTCTTATTAATAGCAAAATTTTGATACGATGCACTAATTTCTTTTTATTAGAGATGGGGTTGTAATCAACTTTCAACTAATACTTCTTAAACTACTCTTACTTTCAAGAACACTACTTTGGTGATTCAAATTATCGTGTATGCTCATTAAGGGAAAGATTTGAGTTTGATTATTTTGCTATTGATAACTTTTAGTCATAGTTTATATTCGATTTCACAAAAAAAATTAATTAGTAGTTTCGAACTCACAAGAGTCCATATATATAGTTTTCCACCGTTACAATTGTGATCACCACTATCATTATTAGCCACTAGCAATAACCATTGCCACTGCTATCACTACACACATCTCCATCCTCACTAAAGAATATAAATGTTCCATTATTTTTTATCAAATAATATTTTTATGTTGTAAAAAATTATATATTTTTTTTAATGTTTAATTATCTTTTTATTTGGATTGTCTATTTATTAGTATGTTTTAAAATAAGTAAATTATGCACCTTCAGGTGTTAATTATATTAATCTGCATTCATATTCAAATATTATAATCTTAATGCAAACAAATTGGGTCTTTAAGACTTATAAACTTACATGTAAACAATTTCTTGCTTCATTTATCACCCAAATGAAGTAAAATACACAGCATCAATTTTATCCCCCAAAAATTACCATGAAATTGTGAGGTATTATATATATTTTTCTTGAAAAATATTACACTCCATTTGAAAAGCCAAAATAAAATAAAATGTAAAGGTGGTGAAGTAAAGTTAAAGAGAGTGCGATCAAGTGATGATAGGAATAAAGATATAAATATAATGACAAGACGAAGACCCTGTCAATCTAGAATATTTTTCCATATTAAGGTAAAAACTCAAAACAATCATTTTAAAAGTTGGAATGTGAAAATTTCTATAAATTCTAATTTGTTACCTACATAATATTCCATTTTCGATTTACCATATGGTACATCTCTTAATTTCTTGCCCGTGACACTGTCCTTGTCTAACTATTAATGTTATATTTGTACCTTCATTTTAATTTGAATGTTTCTTTTTGTTAGGGTTTTGCCCTGATTTTCTTACCATAATTTAAGATTTATTTTTCCTTAAAGAAAAAACAAAACATTACCATAAATGTTTTTACTTTTCTTGAAAGGAAAATATAATATTCTTTCATAATTGGTTTATTCTCTCCTTTTAGGACTCTTTTTCTAGTAAGAAAAAGTTTTAGGACTCTATAAATATAGGTTTGTTTCTTCTAACACAAAAAAACAATAACATTCACAATATAGTCGTTTAAGAGTCTTGTTTAAGGAGAGATTTATTCTCTCTAAAATTTCAATGTTTTTCTTTATATTAGTTTTGATATAATAATATTTTGATTTTTAGTATAAGTTTTTGTTATCTGATTTATCAACCATATGATTTGCAAATTGTAAGCTTCCGCATGACACCCTAATCACCCTTCAGAACCCAACACTTTTCTCAAATATTAATCTACCAATTTTTTTTGGAGGCCTCGCTGTGTTTTCTTATCACCCACTTATTCCATCATTTATATTAAAATAGTAGAATGATAATTGTGAGGCTAAATAATACTTATTACTAAAAACGAGATATGATAATCTCATGAGATATTTCGAAATTATTATACTTATTCCATCAATAAAACGATTCTAGGGTTTTACATGCCAGTGTAAAGAGACCACAATTCGAAATGTGGTGTAACAAGTTTCTTACTTGGATTACGTATTTATGTTAATTACTTAATAAAATTGATTAGTTTTGAATACCTTTTTTTTTCTTCAATCATTTAACATGACCAATTTGGATTGTTTTCTTCTTGTTAAAAGTTCATTAATTGTAAGGGGGATTTAGCGCCCTCTCGCAAAGAAAACTCTATTTAAAGACCTCTGATTAAGGGCGAGGGAACTTTTATCCTTCCACACACACAATCCGGTGATAAAGTGAGATATTTGTGAGTTATGTAAAGTACTCGAAAGCCTGAAATCAACATAACTATATTGGGCCTTAAACAGAGTAGTCCGGCCCATAACTCTGGGCTTACTCCTTCTTGGGCTTTTTTTCATCTGATCTGTTTGGTCTTCTGAGCATTCAGTCCTATAGAAAAGTTTGACATCTCAGAGTAAAATACTCAATATTTCATCAATTCTAAGCAAACCTGTAATCATCATATTATTAAGAAAAGCAGTTTTATTTAGTAGTAAATAACATATGTAAACCATACTGATTGTAAATTTTTATATTAACGAAATGAAAATCTTGAATTTGACCCATATTATTAATTACAAACAATTTGGATTTACTGAGAATATCTACTCTGTTCTTGCATTACCAAAAACTCAAATATGAAATGAGTATATTTCCCAGAATTTACCTTTTATATTTGAAAAATACAGAACAAAATGTAATATTTATTTAAAATCTATAATATCATAGAACTGGTGAAGTAAAACAAAGAGAATATTAATATCAATCGGGGTGGTGGCGCAGTTGGCTAGCGCGTAGGTCTCATAGCTTCTGAGTAATCCTGAGGTCGAGAGTTCGAGCCTCTCTCACCCCATTATAATCTTTTTAAATAAATTACACAAATTAATATTATTTGAGAAGAAATTTAATGCAAGAACAATACATCATCGTATATTATTTTTTTTAATTCGTTCACGAGCAACAAATTCATGTTTAATCAAGAAATTTCTAGCGCTTGCAGACAACTCCACGTCCATAAATTCCACTGTTGCATCTCAAGCTTGGCATCTCCAAATTATTCAACGAGCTCTCGTTGATCTCATTTACTGCTTGAAACTTAGCAATAGAGCAATCAGCATTAAATAGTCCTGAAGCTGAAAACTCTTTATCACCTCCCATTACAGGCATCGAAGCACCCATTTTCACTCTGCTCACATAATTCCTTCTATAAGTTTGTCCCAAAACACCACTCACTTCATCACTGAGCGCGAAAAATTTGAATCCAAGTTCAAGATGGGCAAAACAATCATCTTGTGTTATGCCATAGTTATGAACTCGCGATTCTCTCTCTGTTATTGGCACCACCTTTGCTGTAATCTTGAAAATGTTTTCAACTTCGATTACAATTTCGTTCGTGTTGCTTGTTCGAGTGATGTATGTTGTTGGTCCAGATTCAGACATCCACCTGTTACGTTGAGACTTAATATAATATTATGCACTTATGTATTGAGACATAATATAATTATTCACTTATTGAGACTTAATATAATTAAACGTTACCTTTCGCCTTCTTTATTTGGGAGAAGAATAGATTCATCATCAAAGTTTAGGTAAAGACGATCGATGGCATCATCCCATGTTGCTGTCTTTTGTGCTCCAATAGAGATCTTGTGAGTACCATAAAGGATACCAATAGCTTGAACCCAAGTGAAGTCTCTCTTCATGTTTTCATTTCGTTTTCCAATAAAGTGGCCATTGATGTGAAGGTTAGAGTCTGAGACTAGGCAAAAATCTTTATCCTTCTTGCCATGAAAATAGAAAGTAACTCCATCAGCACCAATAAAACGTGGATCTTGGCAAACTGCTCCTGGCTTGTCACAACCTGTAGACGTTTATATAAATTACACGCTTCAGTGTATATAAGTTAAATCAAATTATTATAGAAAGTATAATATGGTGAAAGAGGAACTTACTGCAAACAGGTTTGCAAGAGACACAATCAACTTGACAAGTACCGGGGCAACTACTAGGGCATATATGTTCTTGATCGTAACATTTGAGATATTTCTTGTCTTTGCTCTTACACTTAACTTTCTTTGGAGATGTTGATGGGCCATCGATGCAAATAGGTTTACAGGAACGACACTCAGTTGTACATCCATTAGGACAGAATTTGGGACAAACATGTGGAAGATTTTTGCATTGTTTGATCTCATCATCAGAGCAATGAGAATGGCTTGGATGATCAGCTATTCCAGGAGGAGTAGCCTCTACTATTGCTACAATCATTACTAATAAAACCACAACAATGTGGGAAAATAATTGAGCCATTTTCATTTCCTTTTTTAGTAAATATGTTGCTGAATAAAATTGTATTGAGTTATGGGATTTGCTTAGGAACAATTAATCTCTTTTTATAGGAGTTGAGAATGAGAAAAAAGTAAGCCTATTGTTTCGTGTCATAATGTCAATGTTTGTATGTTTCTTGATAAGTAATCTAGCACATACTTTAATTTCTTTTATTAAGTCAACTTCAACATTCTCTATCAATTCCCCTACTAATTCGTCGCTATTATTCATATAAGCATAATATAATAGCTAGTATATGTCATCACTTGATCATAAAGTATATATTACATTATTTTTATACATCGTAAATCATGACATTAATAATATGAGTTATTATTCATATTTTAATACATCATATTCATGAATATAACTTTTAATCCATAACTAGTGGAGTACTGTATATATAATACGCAACCTACGATACAATCAGACAAAGCGATATACAATATTCATGAATAAAAGGAAGAAATATGTTTAACTTGTGAAGAGTTTATAGTACTATTAATTATTGAAGTACATGTAATATAATGTTGGGAGGGTTGGCCCTTTTCTTCCCAATTAATCTGGAATAATTAGGAGTTTGCGTAATTTCATTAGTACGTAAAGGCCTACACATACATATTCCTTCCGTTCATTTTTACTTGTCATGTTTGACTTAGCACATCCATTAACAAAACAATTTATTAATATAGGTATTTTATCAAACTATCCCTATTAAATGATGTTTACTTAGATCTTGGAAATGATTTGGAAGATAAACATTTAATGCTGAGGGTAAAACATTTTTTAAAAAAATTATCTTTTCTTGAAATGTCAAAAGTGACAAGTAAAAGTGAACGAAGGAAATATTTCAGAGTTTCGCATGCATGGCTTGATTCGCTGTTGGCGCGTATGTATTGGAAATATATATACAAACGCAATATATATAGTAATACAATTAGATCTTTCTATAATAGTTAATTTATGACAATATTTCACTCTAATGAACGATATATATAGTTTTCTTTGGAGCTGACTTTCATATTGTGTTATATTCCATATTCTCTATAATCGAATTTTACCGTAGAAATGTTATATTCAAACAAACGATATCATTATAAAGGGAGTCATTTACTGTAAAAAATATTATATTCAGACAAACGATATCATTATAAAGAGATTTGACTGTAATAATTATATCATGATAATTGATACCACTATTAAGTAGTACTCTGAATTGTTTGTGTCTATTAAACTTAAAGTTGGCACTTCCATGTTACGTACATTGAAGCTAATTATTTTCATTAAGTGACTTCTATTCTACTAAGTCAAACTCATAAAATGTCCTTTTTTTAATTTCTTGTCGTTATACTCTGTTGATGAATTTATGGAATATTACTACATTTCCATTAGAGTGGGGGAAGACGTTTAATTTCTTCTTCCAATTCGTCTATTACATCCTGAATTTTGATAATTTTTTTGTTTTTAAATGCATGCAACAATATAGTAATTGACATTTTTGTGTAGACCAAGAAAAACTATGAGAAAGGGAAGTAACAACAAAAAGATGGAAGAAAGGTTAAAAAAATAAAAAAAGAATTACACAGCAGAAAAAAATCACACTTCTCTTTATATACTTCATTAATCACTAAGTCATATTTAATCGATTGATCGGTCAACAATTAATTTACGGATCAATCTTACACAGATTAAATCCCCTAAGCAGACTAGAAAAGTTATTTCCTCGTTCAAATGTCGCTAAAACGTACCTTAATACATAAGCTTTAATTTACATAATTCAATTCTACTTCGAATGGATTGGTTTTTTCAGCCTTTATATATATATATATATATATATATATATATATATAT
>JAJOOR010007805.1:0-32022 GCA_036250505.1 Solanum acaule | reverse complement strand
CCCCCCCCCCCCCCCCCCCCCCCCCCCCCCCCCCCCCCCCCCCCCCCCCCCCCCCCCCCCCCCCCCCCCCCCCTGTGCAAGATCACATCTCATGCATGGAAATAGAAAGATCTTATTGAACTTGTTGGTTTCCAGCTAGCTAGGAGTGTGTATATATATAAATATTTATTTACAAACTCAACATTTTTTTTATTATTATTTTGGAACTTTTCTTACATATATATAGTTGGACCAAGTCATTTTCATCAATTATTTGAATTAGCAAATAATTGGATATGTTCAAGTGTCAACCTTTTACCTGCTCAAACACATATTTTTTGTGAAAGAAATCGAAACACCTCGACGTTATTTGTAGTTTCTGTATGTGCATATTTTAAAATTTCAAACAAAGTAAAGAAAATAGATGGCCATATTCACATGGGGTGTGACCCACATATTATGCATTTAGTAATTATTTAATTTGGATGATCCAGGATCGATTCCCTCAATATATTTTGAGTCGAGCATGTTATATAGGACTTGTCTAATGCAGTTTATATCTTTTGTGTTATTTATAAGCTATTATACCGTAGAAGTTTTACTCAGGTCGCACAAAATTTTCACGTACAGAGATTGTGGCAGTCCAGAGGTTGTGGGGTTTAAACCAAAAAAAAAAAAACTCGTTGCTTTTTTTTCTTTTCTAATTTCATATTGACCCTTTTAAAAATCTCAAAATTTAGAAATGTTTTATTATTTTGTTAACTGCAAACATAAAAATTGTCAATATAACTTTGATATTATTATTAATTATTGGCTTAACTGAATAATTAAACCGAAAAACCGAATACACACCTAGTTGGAACACACTATGTGAAAAAGAAAACAATTAAAAACATTTTTTAATTAATTCGACACTGTTTCGCAAACAAGATTAGTCTCCTGGTCTTCACCACATTTACTTCTTTATTTACGTATTTGTTTGTGTAGATTAGCTTCTGTTTTTGTTATATTTTTATGTCATTCGAATACATTAAGCATTTTGTTTGTAAGAGACCAAGTTAGTTCATATGTCCATTACTCATCTTCTGATTTTCCGTCTTAGTTTTCCTTACATTTTTTAGTTATGAACTATTCTTTTGATAGTTAATTTATTGAATTCGTAAACTTTGTGACTTCAGACCCGTATAGGAGAAGGACTAGTGGGGGCATTTGGGAAAGTCGAATTGATTGGATATCTTCATTCAAGCGACGATATAGAAGAAAAATAAAACAAAGTAAGATGCCGGAGGGCAGGACTTGTTAGAATTTGTATGCTTATTCACCCTATGCTTTAGACTTGTTTAATTAGAATAATAAATGAGCCGCATGTCTAACGTCTAGTATTATAAACATAATTGTAATTAATAAATAACTTTGCATGATTAAGTTCTTAGCTACTAATTAGAATACTTAATACTATTTCATATTTTTATTTAATCGATTTTTAATGTAATAGCCATTTTCCTTCAACCTTCAAGAATCCTTGAACTACATTTGTATAATCGATTATAGCGAAAGTAATTAATGTAATACGTCTTGGGATGTCCAACAATAATTGTTCACTTTATGAAATTAATGGATAATTTTATATTTAGTTCATAATTTATCCTTATAATCAATTATAGTCATTTTTCTATTACATTTTTCAAGACATTATATTTATTACATTCAAAGGGTGATATAGTAAAATTATCCTTCTATTTATAGTTTCTTAAAAAGTGTGCAAAATCAATAGTTGATAAGTATTGTTGGACAGGGAGAGTATTAGACACCAAAATGAGAAATTCAATCTTTTTTTTTTTGGCTTCATCGCTAATGTAAGATACACCATCTAATATTGTCTTGTAAATATTTATATTAATATTTTTATATTAAAATTTAAATTATAAAAAATATTTTTAAAAAAAGTGGACTAGTCCAGTGAGAACTTCTGCCCATGTAAGGTTGAATTGGAATGGAAAATTACTTAAATACACAACTTAAGATATCATAATCTTCAAAATTTCTTATCATTTAAAAAAATTATAAAAATCTCCTCTCGGATGCATTTTTATCCCCTCTTAAATAACTCCCTCCTATTAAGTAATGTATTAAATAACTAAGAAATATATTCGAGAGCAATGAAAAATCTTGGACTTTTATAATTGAGAAACTTTCAAAATAGAATATAATTAAACCCAAATGTACCAATATGGGTTGTGCTGCACTGGGGAGTGTTTCACCCTTAACTAGAGGTCTCAGGTTCGAGCCCTGGAGAAAATCATGTTGGGCGCGTCACCCCGAATGGGCCCTGCAGTTTGAGGTTCGAATTTAGTCGAAGCTCCAATGTGGGCTCCGGACACTGGGTGAGAAACAAAAAAAAAAGAAAAATTGTATAAAATAACAAACTATTAATTCAAAATAAATGTTATAACTACAATTTCATTCAATTCTGATTCGTAGCAAACACTTTGTCATTCGCCTCTCTCCTCCCTGAATAAATGTTTGTGTTTGTATAAAGTGAGAGAGAACTGTATATACGCATACATATCTCTTCTTCCTATACACTTATAATTACACAAATACAAATTTTTCCCTGTTCAGTTCTTTTTTGCCTTTCTTTCTTTCTCGATTTATACCAACACAAATTATACATTGTACTTTTGTCTTTCTCTGTTTCTCGCTTTATACAAACACAAATGATACAAAATACAATATATAATTTGTATTTGTATAAAGCGAGAGAGAGATTTGATATACAAATACAATTGTTTTAACGTGATTCAATTGTATACTAATTCAAATTTTATGCAGATATACAAATATAAATAACATATACATATACAAACGCAATTTTCATAGACATAGACACCCGATTTATACAAATCACCGCAATTTATACAAATCAGATGCATGTGATTTTATACAATCAGATGTTGCCTATAATTTTATATAAATCTGATGCTATGAAGCGCAAATAGTAAAACTGTAGTTATAGAACGCTAATATAATTTTTATGTTTGCTAAACCTAAAATTTACTAAAAAAAATCCCAAATATATGAGATTTCTGTACTATTTTAAAGCCTGTCAAAATAAAAGACTGGCCAGCCAAATTCCAAAGGATGCTATGAGATAGTTTATATATACCCTTCGTTATATTTTCGAGTCATATATACCTCCTGTTATACTTTGGTACATATATACCCCTAATTTTAACTTAAAAATCAAATAACTCATTCCCAATTTTAATTACCCAATTCCTTTGAAACTCACTCATTTCCTAATGACCCACCTTCAAAGAAACCCATTTTCTTAAGTCATCTTCTTTATCTAAAATTTTCCATTAAAATCAGGCCTCAACACCAGCAAGAGCATCCCACAATATTAAATGGAAAACTTTTCATAACATAAATGATGCAAATACCTTTGAAGGAAAGTTGATATTGAAGCTTATAGTGGGAAATTACAGTTGAAGGAGATGGTGTGGAGATTTAGCGTTTGATGTGTTGAAATTCTTTTTTTTTTTACTTATGCAGTCCTCCCTTGGTATTGCTACTATTAATAAAATTACTTTATCCTAGTTAAAAAATAAAAATAGAAGCAATGCTTCTCACTTCCTCCTCTAGGCTGATTTTAATGGAAGTTTCAATCCCTCCTTTAATTTCACAGTGAACTTTTGTGACTGATTTTAATAGAGGTTTTAGATAAAGAAGATGACTTATGAAATTGGAGTTGGTTGAAGGTGGGTCACCCGAAAAATGGGTGGGTTTCAAAGGAATTGGGTAATTAAAATTGAGGATGGATTATTTGATTTTTAAGCTGACATGTCATTCTGTTAAAATTGGGGTATAGATATACCAAAGTATAACGAAGGGTATATATAAATTATTTTCAATAGTATAGGGGTATATTTGACCCTTTTCCGTTATTTATATTGAGAATGATATAACGATACATTAGTTAAAATATTTTTTCAAGAGGAGTGTAAAAAACCAAGAAAAATATGACAGGGCAGAAGTAGAAAGCTTGGAATTCAAAGGGTTTGTTGCAGCTTTGAGAGAGAAGAAGGTGAATAATGTGGTTTCTTAGCAAAAAGGGTCCTTCTGGATTCTCCCCAAACTCAACTTCTGAGGAAGTAACCCATGGAATTGATGGCTCTGCTCTTACTGCCATTGTTACAGGTTCCACTCTCTTGCTCAATTTCAAATGGGAAATGGAAATTGAACCTCCCCATTTTTTATTTTAAGTTTCTTGGTTTAGTATTATTGTTATAAAATATAAGGTTATAATATAAAGAGAAGAAAACAAGATAAGTAGATGAAAGAGAAGACTATGATTGTTATTCAAGTGTGTCATACGTAGAGAATGATATCTCTATTTATAAGTAGAGAAATCACTTTAAAGGCCATGTTGATGAATGTCAAATTAATAGATACATCATTATCCCAAAAAGGTTCATATCACCTTGGGAACACATATATATGAATGTTGTTAGTTCATGAATAAACTAAATGGGCAATCCACTTGTTCAATGGATTTATAACAATTATATTTTTTTCATACGTTTCAATTTATTTGTCTCATTTTGACTTATAAGACAATAGGAAGATAAAGTTTTTAATCTCCTAGTATTAGACATGGCATAGTTGAAAATTGAAATAAAAGAGTTGCCAAACTTTTTGCTACGGACTATAAAGAAATGTTGGAAATTAATATAAAGAGCTTTTGAAACTACTAAAAAGGAAATTAACACAAATTAATTGAAATGGTGGGAGTAATAGGTTTTTGGATAATGCAATTCTGATTTCTAAATTTCTTGATGAGTCAGAACTAAAGCAGAAATGGGTAAGTTTTGCCTTTTAACTCTTCAGGCCAATTGTAATATGAACTAGGATTTTTATTTGGGTGTCAAAATATGAAAAAGTAAACATACAAAGAAATTAAGGGGATTCAATGCATAGGATAAGTGCATTTAAGAAAAATATTACTTTACATAACTACACAGTGTAATTTTTCGAGCGAAGCTTTGGATGGGATACATGTGGCTCCATAACTGTAAATTCATTTTGAAATGGATTCATGTATCCTATACTTACTCAGTGGATATTCCATAAAGAAGAACTAGACTTGTTAATATTAATGAATCTTGTATGATCCTATGGAATGAAAAGAACCAAATAGACCAAAATGTGTATGAAGGATTCATGTAGATGTTGTAATATTGGAAAATTGACAGTGTCTCAATGTTGTCTTCGTCTTTGTGGATACGTGCTACTATTTACACACTTTCATATCCATGATGGTAAACAGGAGCATCAAGTGGAATTGATGCAGAAACTGCACGTGTTCTTGCATTGCGAGGTGTGCATGTAATTATGGGGGTCAGGAATATCTCTGCTGGAAAACAGGTTAAAGAGACGATAATTAAAGATGTCCCACAAGCTAAAATTGATGCCTTGGAGTTGGATCTCAGTTCACTTGCATCTGTGAGGAATTTCGCATCAAATTACAATTCTTTAGGCCTTCCTCTAAACCTGCTTATGTAAGGGCTTACTTTGAAATCTCAAAAATCGAGAATCTTGTATTAGAGAAAGTACACATATCTGCTGTGAGTTTTATGCTCATTTCTATCCCTAAGTTCTCATAAAAGGTGTGACCGTACAGGCATAAACTATAGATGTATGTATGCAAATAAAGAAACAAGAGAAAAGTAAGAAGTTAAAAGGACATCAATGGTAGCTAACGGTTGTTATGTGTTCGTTCTCAAACACAGTGTGCTCCAGGTCTATATTATTAGGTAACCTTATCTTACAGTTGAAATAGAATGTCTTGAATGATTAGAGAAGTGTATAAATGAGAGTACTTAATACATTAAGTTTCCAAATATATTCTATACAAATTCTAAGTCGAAGCAACTAGACTTTACACTACATTAAATAGGTTATTCAATAAATATTGTAGGAAGCATCTTTGATGAACTGTAATTCCTTATTTGAGTGTAACATATTGAACTTATTTGGTTTATCTCCGGAGATTTCCTTCTCTGCTGTACATATGATAAGTTTTCCGTTAGCTGTGATGTCAATATAAATATGGAGATCACTTTTCCATACTCCACGATTCAGAGAATAAGTTTTTAGTTTTCACTTCTATTGACAACCCCTAATTATTATGTTAGTCTCAAGAAGCAATAATTCATCATAGGTAATAATACCTGCATGTCCTTTTTACTTTACAATACTTAAAAAGGCGACAGACTGAATCCAAGGCTATTCAGATTTGGTTGCTGATATGATGAAGTTAAGTTTGCTGATAAATAATCTACAGATAATATTTTTTGAGCCTTCCTCCTACCACCATTAGGGTGAACAAGACTTGCATTCATATGCATGGTACTTGTGTTTTAGGCTGACTGATGAGCACAGAAGTAACTAGATAATTGCAATCTTGTGGCAAAGTAACAATGCAGGAATCATGGCAACCCCATTCGCACTTTCCAAGGATAAGATTGAGCTGCAATTTGCAACAAACCATGTTGGTAAGATGCACAACATTTCCTACTATTTAACACTGAAACGAATTAGTCAAAGAAAATGAGAATAGAAGGGATGGGGATTTCCTATGGAGATGATAGATGAACACAAATATCCAGCCTTCGGGCCTTAACACTGGAATTATAGGTCAATTTTGTCGTTAAGTGTTTTGTGTATCAATCTATGTCCTACTTGTTAGACCGACTGTGATTAACGTAGATGATTACCAGTCTTGACAAACAAAACTGGCTTAGTTTATGTCTACATTGTTACTTCCTTGTCTTTAGTGCTCATAGTCCTTAGTTTATGAGGTTGTGTTTCCTAGAGTTTTGCATAATTGTATGACATCTTTTCTAGATAAGTATCACTTAATGTGGGTATCCTAGTTGGCGTTTTTAGTGCTGAATGCTAATTGTTTTATCGTCATAGTTCTCCTTCGTTTGTTAAGGTTCTATATTCTTAGATTTCTGCATGACTTACTGACATCTCGTGTGCAAATTATGTTTTTGGTGATATTGAAGTCAAATTGCATCACATTAAAGGATGATTGACAGAGTATATTTTATTGCAGGCCACTTCCTTTTGACAAATCTATTGCTGGACACCATGAAAAAAACAGCTCGTGAGAGTAGAAAAGAAGGGAGGATTGTTAATGTCTCCTCACGCCGCCACAAATTTTCTTACAATGAAGGGATCCAATTGGACAAGATTAATGATCAATCAGGGTGAACATCCTATAGTCTGACACATCTTTTGAGTGCTAATTCTTTAGTTGTTGAGTCTTTGATTTTCTTCCACACAATTTTGACTAGTGTATATATTAGTGTCCCACAATGGCAGAAGATATTGTATACACTGCAGAGAGTATCAGTAAAGAACTGAGTGTAAGGAACTTATCTTTGCGATCTCCCAATCTTCTCTCATTAGGACTGAGTATCTGCGAGAAACAGGATCTAATTTCCTTGGTTGTCTTATCATCGACCATGTTGGAATGAAAAAACATTATAACCCTGCTACTTCCAGTGACTACTGGAGAGAATTTACTCCCTTCACGAATTTAAAATATTTGGAGAATAATTGTCCCTAATTCTCAGTGATGAGAGGGACAAAAATGTTTAAGCCAAAGTTATTGATCATTTATGTGCAGTCATGAGGAGTGTTTACATATGTTGTTTCCAGAAAATAGATGAAATGTGCTTATGCCTAAAAAAAGTTGAAGGTCTTTGACATATGTGGATGAATGATCCTCAGGTATAATGGACTGTCTGCATATGGTCAGTCAAAGCTTGCGAATGTGCTGCATGCTAATGAACTTGCTAGACATCTAAAGGTACACACTGATCAAGTAAACTGTTAAATGTGTTTGAAGATTGAATTTTCTGATACATTTGATTAGAGTATTCTACCAGACTATACAGCTATGTCATTTAAATATGTCAAATTTGAGACCTAGTAATTGTCAAATGGATTTACCATGAACTGAAACCTCCTCAACTGTAGATATTTTCCTGGAGTAGATTGAGGATTGAAAGCGGAAAAACCATAATGGTAGAAGTCTTTAGGCATTGTACTTCCTGCTACACAAGTACTTAAAACAAAACCTATAGAGGTGCAATTTTTATCTTTACAAACATTAAAGTCCCGTACTCCTAGAATAGACATTAGCACAAGTTGTTCCTTCTTCTTTTCTGATTAGGCATGAACTAGTTATATTGAATCCTCTCATTAACTAATATTACCAGGCTTACAGAACCTTATGGTACCTTGCTTCACAATGGTATCTAGTATAAGTAGACAATAAGCTCTTTATCCATTTTAAGAATAATAATGTGGACATTTCCTCTATGTGTAATAATGTGGTCATTTTCTTGAAAAGGATGAGGGCGTGGAGATTACAGCGAATTCGCTTCATCCAGGAGCCATTGCCACCAACCTTTTCCGTCAGCACAGCATTATCAGTGGTAATCTCTTTGACTTCTGAGTCATGTGTTCTGCCTATTTCTGCATGGGTGCTACATGTAAAGTTCCACTGGAAGATGCTAGTTTTATAAACATCTTCATGATTTCGTCAATATCTCACCTCAAATTAATAGACCCCGAGAATAATGGTTAAGTGGTTTAGAGTCTGGTGATTATCCTTTATGCATGAAGCTTGTTTACATTTTACTTTTTTTTTTCTTTTAGTTATCAGAAATGTTTAATCCACTGTACTCTTTTATGTGATGCAGGCATTGTTGATGTCATTGGCAAGCATGTGATGAAAAATGTTGAGCAGGTAATGTTGGAGTGCTGGAAGTCCTATTGATTTCTTTTGTTTTAGACTGATAATCTTTAGCAAACACACAAGGGCCACGAAATGCTAGATATGTGATTTCTAGAACTTGAATTTAACGTCGAAATCATGATTCATGAAGATTATCTATAGTAGTGACTTTTGTCGCCCTTTTTTCTTTTTTAAAAGGAAGAGTACCTCATAGGTCCTTTCTTTTCTCTGCTTCTACTGTTATAGTTTCAATTCCACGCCCTTATGAAAGCAGCTAGCAAATCTAGGGCACCTGGTGGCTGTGAGGGTCAAGGGAATGAGATCTCTTTGACATGCATGAATTAGTTATGACATTGAATCCTTAGTTTTGGCTGTTGCACCTCTTTCTGTTTGGTAGGCAAGCAATGTTTGTCTGCATAAGTTTCTTTATCTATTTGCTGATGTGAAATTGGTCTCTGCAGGGAGCTGCAACAACATGTTATGTGGCTTTGCATCCTGATGTTAAAGGTGTAAGTGGCAAATATTATGCAGACTGCAACATAGGTGAGGCAAGTCCCCAAGCTAACGATGCTGGATTGGCAAAAAGATTGTGGGATTTTACCACGAGTTTAGTTCACTAACATAACATGCAATTTTAAATCTTGCTTTCGTGTAAAGAGGATTTGCACATTGCTGTGCTGTGTATCTTGTGGTTTGTAAAGCATTACAACACTGGGAATCTCAAAACCAGGAGGCCTTTGGCTCATTCCATGTCGTGCATTTGGAGCATATAGCCAGTTTCTTTTAAATTATTTTGTAAGGGGTTGCCTCACCCATTCAAAAAAATCAATGAAGTGGTTATTTTACCACAGCCTTTTGGTTAATGCATAAGAAAACGTAAACAAGTTCTTTTTCTTTTTTTTGAAATCTCTTTTACAAGGGTAATTTTGAATACCTTTCTTGATAGTTTACCTATTTTGGTACAAATTAAAAAGGCTGACATATCACTTATAAGGGAATGGAGACTAATATACTCTTCGGTGTGAGGTATAAGAAAGAATAATCTAGAGAACTATTTTATCCTACGTTTGATTGGACTAGGCAATCTAGAATTATTTATTTCACACTTAATAACTCTTGTTTCCAACCAAACGACCTGTTAATGAGGAATTTATTAGGACCAATAGACATGGTCAAAATGCAGTGAATAATGCAGGAAACGTCTTTCGAATTATGACATACTTGAAGTTTGACTCAGACACCAGCAGAAGTCATAAGGTCAAATTGTTGATAAGAAATGTGCTGTCATCTCTGATTTTGTTTAATCAGCAATATTTTCAGTTCATTGTTTACTGTACAACAAACCCCAACCTCCTGTCCACAAAGGGGGAAGAGGAAGATAAAGGGCCCTAATCCTATTTAATTTCCACGCTTGCTCTTCTTTTGTTCTCTCTTCTATGGGACAGCATAAATATACAAGTTTGGTACCACAAATGTCATGTTGAAGGATCAGCTGTACATATTGAATCACTTGAAGCTAGCTTCCACAATCATATGACTCCTTTCACAGCTCGGATTCAGTTATCAAATCTGATCCAAGGCACTCAACATTTTACAAACAGCTTCACTGTCCACAGATGCTACAATGAAGGTCAAAAGATTCACTGGGAAGTAAGCTTCATCTTTGTAACACTAGACCCAAGGGCGGACGGAGGTAATAAGATCAGTTGATTGATCTCGACAATGGATAAAGTTCTGCTCAAGAAGATGCTATTTTATTTCCTAGTTTCCCCCCGATGGATCCTTATTGTGCAAATCAGCTTCCTTCAAAGTTACCAACATACACTGATAGTAAACTATGAAACTGGAAAGTCTCCCATGAATGTTGTATTATCTGGCAAAGAAAAAATCATGCTTCACCTGTCCGACCTTCCAAAGAAGGACAAGGGTTTAGATCTAGTGAAGGAACCAATTTCACATGATCCCTTAAGAGTTGCTGAGACACCCGATTGGCCAGCACCGACTGTCCATCATAAAGCTCTCCTCCTGTAGTCCTCCCAAACTGCTTTCCAAGAGCATCATTTTGAGAGGATGCCAATTCCCGGAAAGCATGAGATCCTGATGGTGGCCCTCGTAAAACATCAGGATCCCAGTAAGACCCTCCATTCATGTAAGGACTCTGTGGAAGTAGTGCTACCTCCTGTAAGTAAACTGACTGATTAAGATGATGAAATGGAATAGCACCAGTCCCTCCAGAGAGTGGTGTTGATGAGCCAGACATGGTGATAGGACTTGATATGGGTGAGGGAGACAGCCTCCCGTTTAGGTGTTGAGGTGACCTTGGATGTAAAAGAGGGCTACCGATCGGCGAGACAGGGCATGATATGTTTCTGGTAATGTTGATGTCACTGGAGGTCAAAGAAGAATATCAGTGATCATAAAAGATGAGTACTACCTTCATTATTTTCTCTACTATATTCAGAATCAAAATTTGAGGCAACTGCTTTCTTTTGAAAGCTTCTCGATAGGAATTAGAGAATTTAAAAAATATAAAATGGTCAAGAGTAAAGACCTGCAGTGAAAATTAGATTTTGACACTCTGGATGAGTGGGTTGCAAGTCTTTCTGATTCTGATGTAGGGATATTCCTTGCCTGTCCAATGCCCTAAGATTCATAAAGAACACACAGGTAAGATTAAGCCATCCCACAGAAGTCCAAGATGGAGACTGATAATGTTTACGTCATCGATCATACTGCAAATTTCACTTGGAGTTGCTATTCAATGCATTCCGACATCATGAATTTAATAAATACTCCATCTGTCTCAAATTATCTATCATAATTTCTTAAAATCCTTTTTATCTCAAATTATTTGTCATGTTAGAAGTTCAAGACAAAATTAATTTTATCTTTTTTCCATTCCTTAGTAGTAGTTATTCTTAAAGACTTCAGACGCCTCAATAGAGTAAATATTTAATGAAGAGATTATATCTTAAGACAATATATGATGGTAAAATAGTCAAAAACTCTTCCTAATTGATGTTTTCTTAAGGGGCATGTAAAAAAGAAAAATGACGAATAATTTGAGACGAAGGGAGTAGTAATTAGAGTCCCTTTCTACCCCTTCCTATAGGGGATGATTAGTCCTATCTCTTTAAGATATTCCAACATGGGACTAATGAAGACCATCTGTTTGAGGAAGACATGCTCCCTCATACTGGTGCTAGGACAAAGATACGAACATCTAATAATACAACTAACAGTGTGATAGCATTAATACGCATTCACCATCTCATATATCTGCCATGAGCATCCTCCATCTAAATCTCCTTACAGCTACCAATAAGTCAATTTCATTTTTTAAATCATAAAAGTTCACTTGCTTCATTTTAAACTCATTGTAAGAAGAACAAGGATTGTATTTTTGCTATTTTGTTTTCTCTTGATGTAAAACTCACTTCCTGTCTTCCAGCCCAAAAACTTGTGCTGATGATTCTTATGAATATATTGGATTGACATAATCCAGTATATTCATAAGAATCATCAGCACAAAAAAAAGGTTCACTTGCTTCTGTTTCTCTCTATCTATCTATCCATCTCTTTACACTCAAGAGTGGATCCAGGATTTAAACATTATGGGTTTGAGGTCGGGATCCTGTACATATGTTTAATTATCCAGTAAATAATTGCAGAACACGATTCAAAGCTACTGGGCTTGGATGAACCTATAACTTAAACATTAGATCCACCCTGCTTACTCTGTAATGAATCAAGAAGCTAAAAGCAAGTCAATTTCTCTTCTTCCCTTTTAAAAGTAGAGGTTCACTTACAAATGATGAAGCTTCTTACTATGTTATGAATCAAGAGGCTACCAAGACTAAGCTCACCAATCTCACTTGAGGCTGAATACTATATATAACATCAGGGGCAATCAAATTGCACCTTCAAGGAAAGCAAAGACAAAAAAGATGGCATTGTAACATGAGAAACATGTATGCTTATGAAGGCACATACACAGACATCATCCTACCCTCTTTGCTTTCAATTAAATACGGGGGGAAGAAAAAGATGATGGGAGAAGCACTAAATTTCAAGTTTACTTGTCCATCCAAATGAATCTAGCTTGTTAATATCGGAAAAGAAGCAGCTTTTAGCCACAGGACAAAAGGCAATACAATGGCCAGCAAGTAGAAAGTTTCTCACGATCCTTTTTTGTAATGAGCTTATCTTAGTAAATTTCCTTGTCTCCTTTTAAGTATTTCTGATAGTTAAAAGACTCATATCCCAAAAAAACTCACAGTTCCCAAAAAAACAGATAACAGAAACTACTTAATGAAAAAAAATACATTCATTATTGTAAGAACGCATTCCCAGACCCCACTTGTGGGATCACACTGCGTATGTTGTTGTTTACTGTAAGAACCCATCTTACAATAAGCTACAAACTCCAGTACACAGATAACGTAGCACACATCAAACTATATAAGACCTTACCATATTTACATTTTCAGTTAAATTATTTCCTTTTCCAGAAGGAAACGACCCAATTTTTAGAACTAACCAATCTTTGAGTCGCACACAACAAGTTCATAGAACTGAATACATATTCCAGTACATTATTACCGACATCTGCATTGGTACTGTATGAACTTCAAATATACTTGAACTAATCTTAAAATTATATTAGCACACATCATACAATATAAGACCTTACCATATTTACATATTCAGTTAAATTGTTTCCTTTTCCACAAGGAAACGACCCAATTTTTAGAACTAACCACTCTTTGAGCCGCATGTGACAAGTTCATAGAACTGAATACATATTCCAGTACATTACTACCGACATCTGCTTTGGTACTGTATGAGCTTCAAATATACTTGAACTAATCTTAATCAGGAAAGTAACTTAAGAATATATGCCATCAACAGATTTCAAATAAACAAAGCCTGACTATTGGATATATGTGTAACCAATCAGTTAATTTTGCCAAAACTAATTGCTGATCCAGAATCATTTTATGGACACAGAAGAACAAATGTGCCAGTGTACTTTTATCAGTATCATCAGCACAGCCTTCCTGTTTCTGAAAAGAAAGAGAAATGACTACCAATGTCTTAACAGCAGAGAGAAAAGAAGACTAAATTAAACAGAAGTGTACCAGAGATTTAACACCATTTGCTCCTGCACATGGAGGATCTGCAGGTGCAGGAGAAATATTAGGCTTCTCCAGAGTTGCCACATTTTTCACAAAAGGATGATCCAATAGCTGAGCAGCAGTAGGACGAAGACGGGGCTCACGCTGCAAGCACTTTCTCACAAAATCTTTAGCTTCATCTGAGAGCTGTTCTGGTATAGTTGGGAGCTCTTTACTATTTCCAATCTTAAACATAGCAGCAACCTTTGGGCCAGAAGACATCACACACCACATATAAAAGGTCAGGGGAATGAACTGGCATTGCACAACTTGCTATCTCAAACAAAATTATGGCAAAACATTAATCTACAGAAATTTTCCAGAAGAAAAAACAGGCAGGAAATGCTCAATTAGTGGTCTCTCGGCCAAATTACTCACCCCTTCATACTGGCTAAAAGGAGGCTTCGATGTAGCCATTTCTAAGACGGTGCACCCAAGACTCCATATATCAACAGCAAGGTTGCAGCCACTAGAATTCTTTATAACCTGAAACAACAGCAAAGAGGCACTTTGGAGTCAAACTATAAGTAACCAAGGCACATAAAAAACTTTTAAATACTTCCCAAATCAATCCTTACCTCAGGGGCCATCCAGTAAGGACTTCCCTTGAATGATAATGGACATGACTGCCCTGTGATCTGCAAATTTGTGATTGAAAAATTAAAGATATGAGTTTCAGCCTGAAGAGCACACCTACAGAGGGAAAAGTATTCAGATGGCACAAGGTTGACAATATCACAAGTGCATTACTTAGGGATTGAATTCTGTACTTAACAATTATCACTCCAAAAACAAGGAAGAAGCCAGATGATTAGAAAAAGATATATCCATAATCCATTCCAACAGCAGTATTAATTAGATGGAAAAGCAGATCTGGAAGTGGGGAAATCCATACGCTATCTCCAATTGATAATTTGATCCAGCAATCGAGATCATCTAACAATATAACGCCCTTAGAGTCTACGCTTAAGCTTACATGTTTTGCCATTCCAAAGTCTGCTAGCTTTATGCGCCCATTTGGATCAACAAGAATATTTGCTCCTTTAATATCTCTGCGAAAATGCAGAGTTAGACTATCAGGGTATACAGGTAAAGACTGCTAAAAGAATGAAACTTAACATAAATTATTCGACCAAAAAAGCATTATTACCTATGCACTGTGTTTTTAGCATGTAAATATGCAAGCCCTGATAAGATTTGTTGAGTATAACTACGGATCGCTGCTTCTCCAAATGCACCATATTCTTGTAAAAGCTTATAAATGGACCCACCCGATACATATTCCAAGTAGATATACAGTTTATCGCCAACCTGATTGAGGTAAACAATTCAGAAGAAATGACAGCTCAAAAACATGACAATTTCAGCAAGCAAAAGTATATGGCTCTCATATAATAAAGTTTATAATCATTCCCCACTTAGATCGGATCTAAAATTTGGAGTGCTACATTTTGACCAATTTCTTTTTATCAAGAATTTTGACCAAATTATTTAATTAAAATCTCAAGATCTTAATTGATAAGGCTGCTAATATCGTTTGAAGCTCACCGTCTCTGTCCCGTAGTACTGAACAATGTTTGGATGCCTTAATCGGCTTAACAATGCAATCTCCTGCAAAATATTTGTACATAAGAGCATACTCAAAAATGAAAACAACTCTAAGCAGTCCACAAACATTAAACCTTCGTTAGACTGTTCCCTATATGATAAACTTACTTGTGCCAACTGCTTTGCACTTTCCTTTGACTTTGCATCATCTGAAAATAATGTAACCTCCTTCATTGCACACATTTCACCACTATCACTGCAGAATAGACAAGGCCAGTTAGCCAATGGGCACGCATAAGTAACATGTTGGATTTGTATTTACTTCAAAAGGCCAAGGTCAATGAATATACCTATTAAAACCAACATAAACATGTCCGAATGTGCCTCTTCCCAGCAATTTTCCTTTTTTCCAACGAGAGCCAGGGCTAGCAAGGTTCTCGGCTCTACCTGGGCTACGAGGCACTGAGGGAGATGTTGCAACTGAATTGGAATGTGAAAAGGGCGAAGAGTTGGAAATTGTCAAAGGAGGAAGAGGCAAAGGGTGACTTTGTGCTTTTCCATCATCAGGCCAACTAGTCTGCAATTCAGTGGCTCCACCAACAGCCCTAGGATGAATTGGTGTGACAGCGCCACTATGAATTCTCGAGCTAGGTCCCGGACTTGTCATCCTAGGACTAGGAATAGGAGAGTACTCTGGACTTCCTCTACAAGGCTGCCAAAACAGTTGTCCAGACATATCTCCTCCCATTGAATTATGTCCAGAATTCTGACCAGACCCTGGACTTGAACAATGGCCAGATCCAAGTGAAGGAAGATCTGGATAAGCCCTTCCTGCCCATAGAGTAGAACTAGTAACTTGCTCACTTGCAGCAGCTCTCATAGGACTTCTAGAAGGACTTGACATAGAACTATCGGGAGCACTGCAAAAGGATCCAGGAGGAGGCACCTGTAGAGTGGTCACATGACTACTTAAAGGTCTTCTCTTAGGAGATACAGAGGAAACATTTCTACTTGGTGAAAGACTAACTGGTCTTGTCGTTTCTTTCAAGCTAATTTGTCCAACTGCAGATTGATCCTTAACAACCAAACTTCAAAGCCAACAAGAAAAGAGAATTGTGTCAATCAAGGTACTATAATTACTTATCAAAAGAAAGCACCAAATGTTTTAACAAGAAAAATCGCAACCCAAAGCAATTAAAGCCCGCCAAGGGAAAAAGCGCCAACTTTTGAAAGAAAAGAATCTATAATGACCAAATTTTCTTCCGAATGACCTTCTACATTAGCTAACCTGGAAGGACTACCAGCAGCAGTTCTGTTCCCAGTTTCATAATCAGTTGCAAGTGGACTACGTTGACGTGAATCAATAGGATCATCACTCTCAATAGAGCACTCGCTTGAAATAGATGCAAAGACAAGCTCTCCATCGGTATCTGCAGGGTCGAGTCTGTGCCTGATGCATGCAGGCTTGGGGAGAGGCAGAAACAAGGATGGCTTTGAGGCCTTCTCTACTCTGGACTTTGCTGATGGACTGATTCCAGAATCCGACCTACCTACATTTGCTGGACGCACACCGGGAAGTGGTAGTGGTTGGGCCAGAGGCCTTTCAGCAAAGCTTTGACATCTTGATACATGTTTAGAAGGTGATGATGCTCTTGATTGTGCTTGGGACAAAGAACCCTTCTCAGAAGCAATGTCACTGCTATGTCTTCGAGAACCTCCTGATTTACCGGGAGATTTAACTTCAGCTGGACTCTTAAACTTGCGATGCAATGTATCAATAAAACTTTCTTTTGTTGGTTTCTTCTTAGCTTCTTTTGATGATTTCCACCATGAAGGCATATTTCCTTGTGCTAAAAATTAGCAAAATCAATAGACAACTTACTACAACATAATTTCCAAATAACCAGCCTTATATTGGACAATAAACCTGCAAGCAGAAAAAGATTAGCATGCTTTAGTTAAGAATTTGGAGATTATAGAATCTTAATCAGTTGCTATAATGCATATGTCAATCCCTCCATTTATTTGAAATTAAAATTTCTAAAGATAAATATCACATATAAATATTCCAACATAGGCATGATGTTGATCCACCCCAGATAAACTATCCACCTCAGTGTCCCCCCTCCCCCCCGTATGATCAGTGTGGCGGTTAGGCATCCTTAGACAAAATAGTGGTCTTTCAAGATTGATTGTTGTGTGTCAGCACTCAGCACGACCAAGGACATGCTTATAGAGTTACAGATGACAGATTTAGTGAACTAAAGCAGTCGGCTTCATGATACAACCATGGTTACCAATGCTTATGTCAGTTCATCAAAAAAAGAACGTTGAGAGAATCAATTAGAGACCAAGTAGTTAAGACTCTGGACAAGCACAACTAAGATAAGGAGATCAAACCTTTTTTCACCTTCTTATTGATTTGCGTAAACAGATATTTGGTTCCAACAATTTAATTGTCACTTATAAATCACCTGCATAATAAAACAGAAATTCCCACCCTGGTTCTTTATTTATTTATTTTTTACAGATAACTAAGCAATTTTACAAGAAACTTCCAAGCAAACCAATTAAACACTAATCAGCCATGAACATGAAGTTAACCCATGATCTAGTTCAAGGAAATAACTCCCTTCTGACACCAATTTTTTCCCTTTCCGATAAGTCTTTCTGACACCAATCTTGAAACCGTGGAATCAAAATTTATCTTACTTTTTCACCTCTCAAAAATGAGCCTCCTCAACCTGCTTCTACTAATTTATGTTATCCCATTTCAAAGATTAATGGGTCTCCTAATATGAGAGAACCCTCAGCTGATCCAGGATGAAATTCATTTCCAGTACCCAAATCTTCTTCAGAAATCACAGCAAAAAGATAGTACTTTTCATCTCTTGCCATCTCCCCATGTTTGCATCAAACCAATAGATACATAACATGTGTCTTTTACATAAACTCTTATCCATGGTTAATCAATGTTCCAATTTTGCAAGTAGTGTTCCTCTTAGAAGCAAATCAATTTAATTGGGGTGAGTTTTCTCGATTATGCTACTGATCTTTTTAGAGTTGAGTACAGCAATCATCATGATTTTAAAAACTCAAAAAACACAGCCTTTCAACACAGATCTAAAACACAAACAATGCACTTAAACTAGTAAAAAAACAAAAGGCACAGATTAACAAGTATAACAGCCAGAAATTAATTCCTAAAATTGAAAAGAAAGATCACCAAAACCTCACCTCTAAAGTTCTCTGCTGTCACATATCGAACACAAACAGCTCGCTTCAGATTCGGCCTCCTGAATCCAACTCAGGTACTACTAGCTCAAAATGAAACCCTAGAAAAATCTCAGCTTCCCTGTCCCCTCTCCGAGATTTTCCCGAGAGACAGAGAAAGAGAGAAATAGAAAGAGAAACAGGGGTTCAGGAATTCGAATTGGAGAAAGTTAATTTGAAGAGATCGCGTAAGAATGGAGATGGAGTTTTAGAGAGAGAGAGAGAGAAGGAGTGAGAAGAGCACCTAAGTAAGAGAGAGAAACAGAGTGGAGTGGAAAAGAGGTGTCTCAGCATTTAATATTATTCCTAAATTCGGCTCGAATTATTAGTTTCATACTCAAAATATTAACAATATTAAAAATGTTTATTTACTTGCAATATGAATCAAATACATTCCTAAATTATCACCAAGTTTATCTTTCTACTTTTATTAAAAGTTTCATGTTTCTACAAGAGCTTGACCACTTGCTATGTCATGTGACAGATAAAAAATGTATTGAAAGTATATCTAAGTTTAATTAATCAAGTAGATGAGTACTTTTAAGATTATCACTAGTTCAAAAATAAAACTAATAGTTTGCTCCAAATTTGTATTTTCAATAGTTCTCCTAAGTTATATATAAAATAATATCTACTATGATAAAATTTCTTTTTAATAGTAATATTTATGATAAATCTTGGAGTAATAGATTTGAGAATCGTAATTAGATTTCAAATTTAATATCTAACTACTACTATTTATTTTCCCAAAATACTAAAGTTGCATTTGAAACAATACAAGGTGAAAATTCTTTTGGCTATAAATATTTTCAATTTTTGAATTATATTTGCTTCATAGTTTTTGCAATAAAATAAGTACTATACTTTTTTGTCAAAGTAAGAAGAAAACAAATCGAGCATTGAAAAGTAACTTTAAAAAGGAAAAATGTGACTTTTTTTCTTCAAAAAACGTCAAGAATATAATGTATATTGACCTTATTTTGAATGGGAAAAATTATTTTCGATAGATTTTTGATGTAAAGAAAAAAAATACAATATAGGATCATAAAAAAAAAATACAAAATATATATACCAATAAAAAGTGTAATACAATATCTAAGAATAAAAACTAAGCGATAACCAAAATTATATTTCGCTAAAATATGTTTCACCTAACTCTTATACCAAAACTGTAGTATAATAATGAAAGAATTAAAACAATAAATGATAGTAGTAATTATTACTATGAAGCACGGAAATAAATTTTATAATTATGAAATAATTAAAGTTGGGATTCCATTGTGTGCTCCTTCTTTATTTCTTTATTGTTTCCGTTATCTATTAAACTTATTCCATTGTTGTTGATTTATTTATTATTTATTTATAGACTTGTGAAGTGTAATATTTTCTTTGATATGGACAATCTAGAGCACCTTAGTACTTGAAAGTGACACACAAGTAACATAATTTATTTCTCTTTGTTCATTTATTCATTTTGGAATAATTACATAAATCTCCCCTAAAGTTTTAAATATGTAATATTTGATTATGTGCTTCTATTTTGTATATACTCAAATTTTATTAAACAGTCTCATGTCGTTATTCATTCAACTTCTTCAAATAAATAAAGAAATAAAATGAAACTAAATATTGCAAATAAGAAAATCAAATAAATTATTACAAAATAAGTGAAAATTGTTTATTTGCCCAACCATCAAAATCTAGAAAATTAGTACTAATATATTTGGGCATAAAGAAATTTGCCTTTTGGTTTAATTATAATAATCCCACTTGTCGGGAATAATTGATAAACTAGTAGGGTCCTTTTTCTTTCTAACCTTAAGAATTAAGGCCCCTAAGATGCAAAAGAAAAAAAAAAGAGGCAATTTCTCTTTCATTAAACTTTTTTTTGTCAGTATACAATATATAAAAAAAAATGACAAGAAAAATATCTTTACAAAGGACATAATGGTGAATCTAAGGAGATACACTTTTGTATTATTATCAATTTTTAATTAAATACGTCATACTTGTAATATTTTTATTTATATATATATTTTTAAAATATTAATTAAAAGGAATTATTTTATTTTTATTTTTATTTATGTCTTAAGATATAATCAGTTTCTCGTCAATGAATATTTACCTATTTATCTGACATAATTGAGGTATTTGTAATCTTCAAGAATAAAGTGGAAAAAATAAGTAACTAATTTTATCTTAAACGTTTAAAATGACAAATATTTCTAATAAAAATATAAATATTTTGAGATGAAAAAAAATTTAAAAAATAAATTCAGCACAGTGTAAATATCTTAAGTCTTAAGTCTTAACATAATAGTTAATAATTTGATATAAATATTAAATTCGCGTAAGTTGTGTTAAATTTAGAGTGTCTGTTACATTTTCTCGTTTCATTATAGTATCCTTGTGTCAAAATTACCCTTTAACTTTCATTTTAAGTCAACTTTACCCTCTTTTCAGCCATTTATAACCTCGTTGAACCTAAACTTACTACTCATATTCCTCAATTGAATGAAAAACCCCAAAATCGAGTAAAGTTATTCAATTTCAATTAAAATTACACAATTTTCTCATTTAATCCAAAATTCGACCTACTATACTAAATAAACTCATATCAAATTAAATCTCCAAACACGTATCTCCATTTTCCTTAGTCTCCTTCATTCATTTCTATAACAATAAAACAAATTAAGTGTTCCCTAAAGAAACAAGACTTCAAATTCCCAGTGTTGTTTCAATCTATCTTTCAAATTGGATTTTATATCACACCAATTGTTCCTTCAATTTCCATATGAGTTTCTCTTTAAGTTGTTGGAGGACTTCTTAATGCTATTTAAGAGAAATCAAAATGGAAATTGAAGAAACATTGGTGTAGTTTATACAACCCAATTTGAAAAACTAGATTGAAACATCACTATGGATTTGGAACCTAATTTCTCATAAGAACACTAAAACTTGTTTTATTGTAAAAATGGATGAAAGAGATGAAGAAAATAGGAGATATAGGTTTGAAAATTTAGTTTGTTATGAGTTTGTTTAGTATAGTGGGTCGAGTTCGAGTTAAAAGAGAAAATTGGATGATTTTAATTGAAATTTGATAATCTTACTTGATTTGGTTTTGTTCATTCAATTGAGGAGTACGAGTGATAAGTCTTAGACGACGAAGTTATAAATGATCAGATAGTATAACAGAAGGTAAAACTTATTATTAAATGAAAGTTGAGGGGTAAGCTTGACCCTTTCCTTAAATATATTAAGAATATACTTATAAATTATTTCATATGTTTATTTTTACTTGTCTCCCTTTTAAGATATCAAGAAAAGACAACTTATTTATTTTTCTATTTTACCTCAATATTAATTATTTATTTTCTTAAATCATTTATCAAGACTTATGACTATCCATCAATTAATATGAGTATGACATTGTGCCAGAAAAATATTCATATTAATTATCGTTTCTTAAATGACGTCTAAAGTTTAAAACTGTACAAATAAAAGGAAATGAATAAATATATTTAATGTTTTTGCTAGATAGAAAATACTTTACATATTGGAAGGATATTTTTAAAAAAAAAAAAAAAAAAAATATAAGAAGAATCATAATAACGACATGTCAATTGTTATTATGATTAAGACGTTGTGCTTAAAAAATAAGATAAAATTTTCTTGATGATAATAAAATAATATCAAAATAATTTATCTTAAAATCAAAGTATCTCTTTTTAGAAAAAAATAGAATAGTCTTGACAGTGAAATAGAATAAAAACAAACGGTAAAAACTTATCGAGTTCATATGTCATGGCAAATCAATGTCTTGAAAGCAACTCTGACTCGATTGGGATGCAAGCGTTATGGTGGATTGCTCTGCAAGATTTCATAGTCACTCTGAAACATGTTCCCTCGTAGATTTCAACTTGATTAAGATGTAAATCGGTATGACCGATCGCTCTCCAAGGTTCTACAATCACTTCAAAAATATGTGCACTTCGTGATTGAAAGTTTGAAATCTGTACAACAAAAAATTGCTTAGAAAACAATCAAAGAAGAACAACTTCAAAAAAGAGAGAATTTTTCAATGTTTATTTTGTTCACATGTACATTTATATAGGTCAAGGACATACGTTACAAGAAGAAAATTAATGGCGAGATAAATGAAAATTTAAATCAATAGATTAAATAAGTCAACACGGAGAATTGAAGAGACGGTTACAAAATGTAAATAAGATGTTATCAATAATTAATTCAAATATTACACGAGTTTGAATTATAGCAATGTATTCAGACATGTTTTTGGAACAATGTATTTGAACACTTTTTCGGTAGGCTCAAAAATATTTTTTATTTAAAAATCATATTTGGATTCTACCTTACGTACACAGGGTCAAAGAGACTCGTTTTGCCCTTTTCATTTCTTATAAGAAAATTTGCAGTTCTTACCCTTCGAGTGCACATAAGAACCAACATAGGCTAATTTATGAATTGAGATGATTTTGTTTGTGTAATGTGATAAAAAAAAAAAAAAATAGGTCACGAATCTTGTATCTAGGGGTAGGATAAACACCAAAAATCAAACTAATTTGATGCTTTGATTTTTCGATTTCGATTTAATTTTTCTAAAACTTTGATACTCAGTTGTCATCAGTTCTATTCTCAATTTTAGGGTACCAGTTCTTGGGTTTAACTGAACTTTTATAACATAAATTCAAAAAAGTTAAAATACTACACTCGAAGCCCGGAATACTTTCAAATCAGCTTACACCCAACCTAAGTCCATTCTCATTCCTTTTTCCTAATATATAGTAGAGCAAACAATACAAATACCGCTAGTTTAGTATCTAATAATCTTGAAATTATATTTTGTATCACATTTACTTTGGTAATTACATATATCTGAGTATCTGACACATTTAGATACATGTATCTCGAATGCGTATGAGTTATATAGACTTTCTAGAAAAAATGTCATGACCGTGTCACTCAAATTAAGTGTAATTTATTCACATGTACATGGTATACATTAGTTCTCTCGTTCATTTCTCTCTACGTATCTGCATTTTCATAATGTATTTACAATGTATCTGATATCATAGATACATGTATATAATGTGATTCACATAGATACACTAACTCTCTTACACATGGATACATTAACTCTTTCTGAATGTATCTGACATAAAAAAAACTATTGTTTACCTTTTTTTATTTATGTATTTGACTTAAAATCTGAAAGAGTGGTGTATCTAACTTGAAATCAGTACAAAATAATTAATTAGTAAGAAAATATGTAATTATTATTAAAAATTATGAAGTGGATAAGTATTTATGTAATGACATATATCGTCGTTACTGAAAATATCTCTAATAAAGGTATACGAATCTCATATGTCATAGGGTTGAAATCAATCTCTTGGTATGTGAGTGCATAAGTTATAAATTAAGGTTGTATAATTTCTTGTAACGACCTGAGCTGTCGTTATTTAGGAAAAACAAAACTTCAGGAAAATATTGGGGCCACTGTCCCGCCAAGGCGGGCCAGATGCCGCTAGGGCGGCAGTGCCACAGCGAGGTAAGTAGCCGCCAGAGCGGGATAGGCGAGGCAGAATGTAAATATCGTGAAGTCTTATTTTCTCCTTCTTCCAAAAACACCTAAAATAGGTGAGGATTACCCTAGAAACCCTCCAAAAAACTTCTTCAAGCTTGGGAAAGAAGGACAAAGTGATTTCTAGCGTAAAGAGGTCGATGGATTGCAGATTTCCGGTCAAGATCACCGTCTCGTCGTCCGAAAAACCAGAACTTGATCTATAATCTTGTGCAACTGCTTGGCGCCCAGGTAGGCTAGGTTTATTTAATTAAGTAGTTTCAAGTCCGTTATTAACTGCGTGGTATGTTAAAATTGACAGTAAAATTCATGCTTAGGTTTTTGTGCACCGAACAAGGGTTGATTATGCGTATATCCTTGAGTGTTACATTAGACATATACCGTAGGAAAAAACCCTATTTTTTGTGAGTTAGGGTTGGGAATAGTTGTGATTTCCTATTTTGTGGGATGGTGTTGACTGGTATCTGTATGATGTGTATGCGTATAAGCGAAGTGTAACCAAAGTAATGAACCTAATGAATTGATTATGAACAATGTATGCCAGGAGCTTGAGCACTTGACTATATGATGTATGTATTGTAAGTTATGGTTGTGATATCATGTTGTGTGATATAAGTTTGATCATGCTTCATTATGATACATGGATGTATACGAATGGTACATCATTGATCACACTAATCGTAAATGAGGATAGACGGATAATTGAATGTCATGAATCATGACTTGATTGTATGATTATGATAATATACTTGTGATTGTGATTGTGATTGTGGCTTGTCAATGGATCGTGTGTTGCGTTTCGACACACTAACTGGGATCGGTTCCCACGTACCGACATAAATATTGATACCGATGTCACGATCCGACACACTAACTTGGAACGGGTACCACGTACCAGTACACTAACAATTTGGGTGTGAGTTCCATAAGAGGACCATTGACTTGTCTTATATGTGTAATTGCTCGTATTACTGATAATGTGGAATTGGGCTTATTTCCTAGAATGATTGGTGGTTTGTACTTTATGTTCTTTTATATGGGATTTGTGATGTTGTAAGTTATTTAAGATATGTGGTGGTGTAATGAATTGTGAATGGTAGAGTCCCAATTCGGGTTGTAGTATGGTAAAAGAGGAACTAAGGGTCCCGGTGCAATCCTTGTATTTAGAATGAGGTCATGAGTATTATTGTTGGGGAATGGTAACATAAACAGATAGTACACCTCGATAGGTGTAATGGGGGTCCTAAGTTGAGTAGAGATAAGGAAAACGTAAGGGTGTATTGTGAGTGGTTGATCGGGTTGGTAGTGATATATCTGGAACGTCCTTAAGGGATTAATTGATTAGGTGCAATCACGAACGAAGTAAGTAAGGAGTTAGAGGTGAGTGAACTAGCATGGTGTTAATAACAGGAATGGTACCGGTAGGCAAAATATAAAGGTGGATGAGCGATTGGTCTTATTGCATGTTTCGTCAGTTGATTTCTTATATTATGTGGTGGGTATTCAGGTTAACCGATGATGTCTACCAGTACATGTGGTTGTACTGATACTACTCTTGCTATACTTTTTTGGCATAGTCTGTATGTAGGGTTGGTAATGTTTCATTAGGTGAAGACGAAGAAAATCTTCAGCAACTTTTATTTTTCCTTCCGCATGGTGGGAGCTGTGTCTTTGTTATCGCATTCGTATTTTGTAATCTTAGAAGCTCTTGTACCTGTTTAGACTAGATCCCTGGGGTGTTAATTACTTTACAAGTCTTAACTTTGAGTCGTTTTAAACTCTTGTGTTTATAAAATATTATATGAAACTTATTTATTCTCCTGTTTTATTAATTTTCCACATGATTTTAACTATTGGGATATAAGGGTTCTCATACTTAGGTGTTAGAGTAGGTGCCCGCATAGCCCGGTGGGTTGGGTCGTGACATTTCTCTATCACAAAAGTTAAGTTGAAAGTGCTCTACCGATTTAGTGTCGGGCGTATGTTTAAACTAAGATCAACTTCAAACGATCATATCTTTCATCTTATAATGAGTTAGGTGTCTCGTGACCTATCAAATTAAAGTTCTATGAATCTCCTTTCCAACGCCACCAAGTTAACTTTATTTGGAGTTCGGAATAAAAAGTTATAACCGTTTTACTAGAGATTGTCCATATCAGGTCGCTATAGCGGAGCTGATACAACGGGTTACATGCATTTAAATGCAATTTTTAGACCTAAAACGTTATTTTCTCCCAAAACTTGTTCAAGACCAGGCTAGGGCAAGAGAGGGGCAATTTCTTCGATTTTTCATTGATTTCCACCTTTAAGATAAGTTCTTTCATCAATCTAACATTTGTTTGATTCCTTAGTCCTTAGTAAATATAATTGTGGTCCTTAGAGATGATTTGAATTCATTCTAAGGTGGGTAACATATGAATTTATGAGAATTTTAGGGTGTAAGACCTTGAGCTAATCTGTGAAATATTTCTTCTCAATTTATTTATCGTAATTCTCTAATGTAACCATGAAATTGGTAGTTTTAAGTGAATTAAGGGTGGAAAAACCCTGGTGTGGGTGGAAAATTTATATGGTTGGCATAGTGTTTGAGATTTTGATATGATCTGGAAATAATTAGGTCATTTATGATTGATTTTATATTATATTATTATTTTAGATCAAGAACAAGCTAAAATTTCACCAAAAAAATCAAATTTTACGAGCCTAGGTAGACTAGTTTTCTTAACTGAGTAGTTTAGACGTATTTCTCATTGCATGATTTTTTGTTGATTGACCAGAGATTTTATGCCTAGGTTTTCAGAAACAAAGTCTAGATGATTAAAGGTTGTTGTTTATTGCTGTTAAGGAGGGAAAAAAAATAATGACTAGGGGGTGATTCTCTAGTTCTTGATGATTAACATTGAGTTTTCTTGTTGGGGTGATTTGGTGGTAATTATAAGGTAAGTGTTATGAAATTGTTGGGTTATAATCATATCTAGAATTCGTAGTAATCAATGAAAAATCATATATACTCATAGTGGGGTTCAGTATTAGGTCATTGATATATTGGTATGACTGTGTTATTCAATATATATATGTATAAATGTTTACCGCCTGTTGTATCACTTGTGAATGTATAATAGGGATACCATATGAGAGCATATGTAATGACAACATGTTGACAATTTCATATAATGAATCGATTATGTAACATGTGGTTTTCAGGTGCTATTGTTTATTTTGTTTGTGATTGTGCATGGTGTTTGATAGTTGGTTCGCGTATCACACTTGGTACAAAATATCATCATGATTAGCTCGGATACCACACCTGATATATATTAATGGTTGGCTTGGGTACCACACTTGGTACATGCATATCTATATATGATTGGCGCGAGTACCACGTATGTACACTAATTACGAATGACTTGGATACCACGCCTGATACAAAATATCCTTACAGTTGGTTCAAATACCACACCTAGTATATACTAATGGTTTACTCTAGTACCTCACCTAGTATGGAGATATCCATATATGATTGGGGCAGGTACGACACTGGTACACTAACAGTTTGACTTTGGGTTCCATGAGAGGACCAAGTATCTGTTTATGATTCCATGTGTGAGCCGATTTTACTTCTTCAAATTGTGATTGTTGCATGTTGGATCCTTGAGTGGTCCGAGTTACTTGAAAGATGGGATGAATCAGATATGGCTTGTTATGCTAATATTGTTCTTGATTATTGTGCACACAAGATGAGGACTGCATGTGATTATAATTGTATGTTATTTATTTATTTATTTAACAACTTAGTTCTTAGGGGTTTATTTCTGCATAATTATCTTAACTTCTTTAGTTGTCTAAATTATTTTTACTATTAGGTTAATTTTATTGAGATTCAATTCTTTAGTTGTCTAGAATATGTTTTTATTTATTATGATGATTTTGGTGTTATAAGTGGTGTTGATTTAGTTTGGTATGGATGAGTTGGTTTAAGATGTCAGTTTCATGTACTGTTCTAAAAGGGCCAGGAAGTTGGCATGAGCGATTGAGAGAGAATAACAGGTTGGTTGATAGGGCTAGTGGTGACCTTATTTTCGTGAATATTAATGTGGTGCAAGAATTTAACTATGATTTGTCATTGTGGTGACATAACAAATAGGCTTGAGAAGGCTTAGAATGACATAGCATGTAGGCTTGGAAAGCCTCAAAATGAAATAACAAGTAGGTTTGAGAAGCCTTAAGAGGACATAAAATGTAGGGTTGGGAAGCCTTAGAGTGGCAAGAGGGTTGAATGTATAAATATTATATTTGGCAACGGAATGAGATAGGAGGCTTGAGTTCAAAGTGTATTGGTTTATGGGTATGTAACTTTAAGACTAGGATGGTGAGAGCATGTGGATAGAGACTTGGGGTGATGCAACTTTCATGTTGCATGTTCCTTTCTAAATGTCTATTTTATATTATGTTGTATACTCTGGTTGTAGGAATTCACTGATGTTTCATAGGTGAAGACGATGATGATCTTTGACACCTTCTATTCCTCTTTCCTTATAATGAGAGTTATGCCTTATTTCTTTTTAAACTGTACTCCTAGAAGCTCTTGTACCTATTTAGACTAGTTCCTTAGGAGTTTTAGTATGTTTCCTTGTAAAATAACTTTGGAGGTTTAACTCAATTTATAGTGATTTCATAACCATTTAAGATGTTAGCTCATGATTCATTTATTTTTACGCATGTTTTAATTCAAATTGGGTAGTAAGTGTTCTCCTATCCAGGTATTAGAGTAAGTGTTTGCAGAGGTGTATTCAGAATTTCGAGATAATGGGTGCACTATTACAAAAATGTTGAGCTAAGATATAAATTTGATCGATTCAAAATTTAAGTTTGTATACTAGAAAACGTTAAATTTTTTAATATTATAGGTCCAAAAATGTCAAAAGTGCTACCAATAACCACTTATAGAGGTGCTATCTAATTTTAGAAACAAAAATAAAACAAGGTAAATATAAAATTCAAATTTCTAACCTCACGTAGAGAGGAGCACCCAATTATCATCACATTATATGATACTTTAAGTGTGGGTTCACACATTTATATTTCAATAATTTTAAAAATATAACACTACTATACATGATCTCGGGAGAAGAACATGGATTCACGTGAACCCGGTGATCCCTTGAATACGCCTCTGTGTCTGCATGGTCTGATAGGTTGGATCATAACAATTTATGACAGGAAGACCAATAGAGTGATGCGTATGCCAAGTTAAGAGCGGTGGATGTGGAATTATATATCACTACCTACTTAATTACAAAAAATTGGAAAATAAAAATATTAGTTCTTTTGTTTCAATTTGTTTGGTATATTTTGATTTGATACGGAGTTTAAGATTATTTTTTTAATTTGTGATATAATATTAAAGATATGCCAAATGTATCAAAATACATGTTAATATTTTGGTCTTAAACATGTCATGTATAAAGTTGAAAATTTAAAGAATCGATACAAAGGGAAAGTATCATTCATTTTTCAAATGAGCGAAAATCATTTACACCTTTAAATTTGGTTTAAAAATTAAAATCTCCCCTCAACTATGAAAAATAGTCATTTTCCCTCTTTATTCTAGGCAAAATCTATTTTACCCTTGTCATTTTTAATCCCCCATCCATGTAACATGTTTTTATATTATATATGATATTTTCTTTTTTAACCTATGTATTTTATAGATTTTAATTTTCGCTCATAAACATTTTAAATAGAATAATCCTTTTATAAGTTTGTTGCAAAACCTATTTTTTTATGATTGTTACTTTGATATTACATGCATTAAGTATCACATATTGTATGTATCATGTGTCATGTATGTATACGTATTATGTGCATGCATATTCAAGATAGGAAAAATTAGCTAACTAGTCACAATCTCTAACATAATTATTAAAAGCATCTACATTTTAAAATTATTATTAAAAATGTCAAAATATCAATATTTTAGGAAATAAATTGTATCCTAATATAATTAAATTTTTTTCTTTTATTTCTCAAATGAGGCCCACAGGCGACATTGGACCAATTTCTACATCACTATCAGGTAAAAAAGAAAAAAAATTTCACCCACTTACCATCTTTCTTGGTTTTACCCCAAGTAAGGCTGGGCACCGGAACGGGTTGTACCGGTACCGTTTCGGTACCATTCCGGTCCGTTTCGATCCGGTAGTATTCGGGACGGGATGGGATACATCAAACCGGTACACGAAACGGAACGGTATCATGATTTGGTATCGGTTCATCCCGGTTCATTTCGGTTCCGTTCCGATCCTATCCGGTCCCGGTAAATCATTTTTAATTAAAATAAAAAATAATATTTTTGTCATTATTTACTTTTATTAGCTTTTTTTTTTGTTTATTTAATTTTTAAAAAATTACAAACTTAAGTTATTTAACTTACAAGTTATAAGTATAACTTAATAACTTATAAACTTCAAAAGATTCAAATCTTTAAAACTTATAACATAACTACATAAGCTCAAAAACTTAAAAAAAAAACTTTATTAAACTTAACTTACAAACTTATATACGTAAAAATTAAAAAAAATTATCTTTAAAATAAACTTAAGTAAAATTATTATAAATTTTAAAACTTAAATACTATAAACTAATATAACTTAGAAAAATAAAAAAAACATTCGTATTTTCGTAATTCAAAATAACTCAAAAAAATAATTATTTTTTGAAATAGCTATATGTGCCGTCCCGTTTATCCCATCCCGTTCCGTCCCGGTTCTATCCCGTATATAGTGAGACGGGACGGAACTGAACCTCCATCCCGGTAGTTCCAGTCCGGTTCATCCCGGTACCGGTCAACAACCCGGTCAAACCGTCCCGTTCCGATTCGGTACCAGTTCGTTCCGGTCCGGTGGTCCCATTTCGATACGGTGCCCAGCCTTACTGAGTGTCCCCCAAGTTTACCCAAGTCACTACTTTCTCTCTTCCTGTTTTCACCACTTTTGACTTATTCCTTGTTCAAGAAAATTAACTCTTCAATTTTCCACAATTAGTTCAAGAAATTTCTCAATTAATTCAAAAGATTATGATTTATAAAGGTAAATTCGAAGTCACCAAATATTTGTGAGATTTCTTGTGATTTTGTTTTCATATTCACCAAGTATTTTGTATTGCGGATTTATGTATTTTGGATGTTTCGTCTTTTTTCGATTTTGATGTGAGTTTATTTTCATATTCACCAAATATTTCGTGAGATTTCGTCTTTTAAACACTATTATATGATATTTTTGTGATTTTTTTTTATATTTGAGATTTTAGTAGATTGTAGTAATCTACATTAGCATTCATACATCATACATTGTTTGATTTTTTATACATTCATATTTAATAATTTCGTATTTTGCATGATTAGAAAATTAATGCTTCCCATAACTACATTAATAAATACAAATTCATATTTATATATCAGACACAATTGTATTAGAATTTTTTTTTGTCACGACCCAAGCCTAGGGCCTAGACGTGACCGGTGAATGGGGAACCCGAAGGAACCCCAAACAAGCCTCATAGCGTATCATTACACATCCTTGGTCGCGGAAGTAATTAAAATGACCATAAGCAATAAGCATAATCAA
>JAJOOR010007804.1:0-38387 GCA_036250505.1 Solanum acaule | reverse complement strand
AAAAGAACGTAAGCACTTAACCAGATTTCTCATATCTGAATTATGCAAGATGCCATAAGCTACCCATCTTGACCAGGACTCAAGTACAATACCATCATACTCCATTTCCCTACATAAGATAAAAGGATCTCAGAATATGTGGATGAAGGAACTGTACTTGACGTAAAAGACATGATAGTAGAATGGATAATCGTTGGTTTGGACTTCGGAGGTAAGTTTTGCCAAATGTGTATCCGGTGAGTAATTGCAACGGATCTTCATCTATTACCTACTCATTCTAGATAAATGTAACACCCCAAAAAAAATTCGAACTAAGACTCGAACCATCCTTCGTTGTGAGTAGGATTTACCAAGGAATTAAAATTTCTTAAGTGTTAAGTTCACTAGATGTAGCACCTTGAGTTCGAAAAAGAACTAAATTGGGAATAGCAAAATCTGAAATTTTGCAAGTTATGCTTAAGTATGAGTTTTGGATCGTCTTCAAACGACCATAACTCATAGCATAGGATGAGTTAGGTGTGCTACAAGATACCGTAGGAAAGACCTTTGAATTATATTTCCAACGCCATCGGGTTTACTAAGTTTCGAGTTCGGATGAGTGAGATATGACCTTTTGAAGTTAGGATGTCCAGTTAAGGAAACCTAGCCGGAAATAGTGAGGGGTATTTTGGTCTTTCCCTACCCAATCAGATTTAATTCGTTTTTAGTAAGGTTTTAGGGGTCTAATCTGATTAGGTTTAGTTTTCTAATCCTAGTTTACGCCTAGGGTTTTAGTTGAGAAAAGAAGAAGAGAAAAGAGGAGAAAAGAGAAAGGATCGAAGCGTTAGTCGAGATTCTTGAGAGTTGTTGCGGATTGTCGCCATGGGATTAAGCCCTAAGAGGTATGTAAGCTTCCATATTGTTGGGTTCTTTCACCCACACCAATCATGATTTATTCAGCGTAATTTCGTTCTTGAAATTTAAAGATTAGAGTTCTTGATGAGTTCGTGAAGTTTCATTAAGTTTTGATGTAAGATTCTGCTTGGGTCAACTTTAAACGACCATATCTCTTAGAATATTAAGAGTTACGTGAGCCATAACCTATCCAATTAAAGGTAATTGAATCTACTTTCCAACCCCACCAATTTCACGTCAATCCAATATCTGAGTAAAAAGTCATGACTATTTTAGTAACCTATACAGTGCTGTTACAAATTAGCCGATGGGAAAATATTGAAAATAATCGTTTTTGTCTTTTTACCTCCAAGAAAACCATCAACGAATTTCTTGACAAATAAAAAGCTCAAAACAATCAGATTTTCATTTTCACTCATGAAAATCATAATTTTTGGCCATAGAGATTTCAAGAAACTAACTCGAGAATCTCAAGAAAGATCTTCTTGATTGTTTACCTTCAAGCTAGGGTTTCAAAGCTTCTAATCAAGTTCTTCTTCAAGATTCTTCAAGAACCTTTTTTTTTCAAGTATGTAAGTCTATCATAGTGTTGGACTAGTTCATACTCATGCCCTACAACTATGTTTAAATCAATAAAAGAGGAATCTAGGATTTTTCCCCTAGATTTGAGTATTCTTGAGATAAGTTGATTTTGAGTTCTAGAGTTCGTGTTTCTTTTAAAAGTTCTATTCCTTATTATCGAATTTCTATATTGTTATTGAGATCCTCCATAAACAAGAGATCATGAACCTTGAATCCATAAATTCAAATTCAAGGAAAGTCAAGAGCCAAGTCTAGGAAGTTCTTAGAGTCTTTTGCAAAATGCTTTTAACTTTATTTTAAGACTTAAAGATCAAGTTGAGTAAAGAGTAAAGGTTTGAAGTTCATTTCTTCAAAGAAGTATATGGGGACTATGTATTGCCAGAGAGTTTAAAATGTTTTCATATTTAAATAAGAACGGAAACTGAGATTTCCAAAGAGCTTTCGGGCTAGTTTTCATAAAAGAGTAATAGCTTTCTAAATGAAACAAGAAGGGAAACTGAGATTTCTAAGATAGCCTTGAGCTAAGTTTTTGAGCAATTATTTCAAATCAGCAGAGTTCATATTAACTCAAGTCTCCATAAACCATGTAGCCACCATGGGTAGAAAAGGGTCATACTTTTTAGATGAATCATTTTCATAATAGACTAGTGGATCCACTTAGTGAGTTAGCTTCCTATATCACGGCAAGGTATAGGATGGGCCTCGGCAGCGTGAGATAAAGCGCTGTATCATCACTATAGTTCTGAAGTGATGGTTGTCGGTTAGAGAAACTCCCACAACAGTATTTTCATGGTTCCTCTAAGGGTTCTGCTTAGTATGAATGGGGGTATGTGACTTCATTCATGCATTGCACAAGTAGACTTTGAGAGGGAGCATGGTATGTCTTTTATGATATTATGATTATGAGTTAACATCCTGTTTTAAACAGTTTTCCTTTTTCTTTATATTGCACTTGTTTTAAACTGCTTTATATTGAAATGAGTTCAGTTATGTTGAGTTGAGTTGAGCCAGGTAAGTTCTTCAGTTTCTTTCGGATTCTTTTCAAGCTTATGTTATGCTTTAGAATTCCCTTACATGCTCGTACATTCCACGTACTGAGCCATTTGGCCTGCATCTTCTCATGATGCAGACGCAGGTATTCAGGGTCATCAACAGGAGCTTCGTTGATACATCTGGAAGTTCGAGTTAGTTATGGTGAGCCTCTTTGTTTTCGGAGGATTTCATTTACTTTCAGTTGTTAGGAGGTCGTGGGTCTTGTCCCGACTTCCATCATTGTCATTTAGAGGCTTCATAGATAGACAGTAGAGTTTCAGAAGTCTGTTCATTTATTTTGTTATATATTTTAAAGACTAAAGATGCCTATTTTATGGCGAGTTGAATATATTATTTTATTCAGAGTTTTTCATTTGAGTTAAAGCTTTGTATTCCAGTTTCATGAATTTTATTTCAGTTTTAAGCTTTTGCATGCTTCAGTTAGTCTTCCGCTTGTAGTCAGTCAGGATGAGGGTTCGCTTGGGGACCAATAATGGTTCTTGAGTGCCGGCCACGTCCAGGGTGTAGACTCGGGTTGTGACAATAAATATGCTTAGAGATATCGTATGTGATTCAATATCTGATCCTACCAATAATGATTGCTAGATTATCCATTACTTATCTTTGTGCACAACTCAGGTGGCTGCAATTAACACTGGTTTAACTTCTTTAAGTTGCAATAAAATTCAAGCATACATCTAAAACAGAAACTCACTTGCACTCCATTATGATAAGGTTGACTGCTTTCTCTCTAAGCCTCTTCTTCTTAAGCAAGTCCAGGGGAATCGCCTCCAGGACAACTCTAGGTAAAATCTGTAGATTGAGAGTGGAAAGAAAAAACATTAGACTAGCAGGTAATCCAACATTACCTGACATGTTGAAACATAATAACTAAATGAGGTAAAGATTAAAGGTTTAGTTGATTCTCAGTTGCTAGCACCATCTTTATAGGATTCTCTATTCAAGGGACCTGTTAGGAAACAGAAAGCAGTTCCAAGAAAAAAGCTTACTTGGAGCAAGTGGTCGAACAAGTAGTAAACAAACAGAACTCCAGTTGCATTTGTGACCTACCCTGCCCTCCCCACACACACCAAAACCCCTCGGGTCACTAGATTAAGATCTAGTGGTCAAGGAATGAATTCAAAGCAAATAATCCAATATGTCACCCCAAATCATGTTTCCACCTTTTGTTCTCTTCTCTACGCTCCAGTAGTATAAGTGCTATAAATTACACTATGCATCTACAATGATCTACATTTCAATGTGGTTGGCTACCGTACCAGAGCATTTCCTTTCATTCGGATGTCTGAAATCCATCCTCTATCAGCATCATGTCTTCCATGCAGAACTAATTTACTTCCTTCACTGGCATCAGAAAGTACAAGAGGTAAAGATATTAAATAGTTTATGATCATAAGGGATTGACCTACTAAATCAGTACTCATTCCTATAGTTAATTAAACTTCAATTCATTGCTTTTATTTATTTGATAGTAGCAAGGACCTTGTGGAGATAGAGAAAGACAACAAAATAAAACTAAATATAATAGCTAGTCTCGGTTCTCAAGAGAAGGATCAGGTCTTTGATATTATCATCTCATGAAAAATGTCACACAGCCATTTGAATAGCAAGAAATCACAAAGTTTCAGCTAACTGCATTACACTTCAACGCATCTTCAAGGTACTCTTTACTATATGACAGTCAAGGTAATCACAAGTTCACTTACTTCTTCAGTTCATACCAAACAGGTGACAAATGCGTAATTTTTGAACTGAACTTCTTTGCCAAGTCATAGCCTTTTGAATTCCTGCACCATTGATCATACCGTCATGAACTGTAGAATCCAAAACTACATCTATCAGTGTCAAAACAATTTCTTTTAGCAGGTAGCTAGGTTGGAGAAGGGGTATTGGCAGTTCTATGAATTTTCTATTCAGTACAATTTCATGCCAAAATGAACATAAACAAGCTAGTAAAAAGTTCCCCATACTCAAAGTTCTAATTTTCAGTTCAGGACATAAAATCCCTTTGCTTAAAAAACAAACTACTACAGAACTCCTCAATCCCAAAATAGTTGGGGCCAACTATAGGAATCTCCATTACCTATTCAACTACTTATAGATTAGATGTTAACCTCTACAACCCTTCTCCTCTATGAAGGCGGAGTTAAAGTTCAACTCTAAAACAGTTTTCCTGTTTAAGTACATGACATTTTGAAGATCACCAAGACAAGGTATTATACTCTACTACTACTTCCATTTCAATTTGTTTGTCTTACTTTCATTTTTAGTCCATTTCACGAAGAGTACCTCTCTCCTTTTGTGGCAACTATTTAATTTCAGTTTTCCGTTTGACATGTTTAAGTTCACGAGATTAAAGAACATTCTAGTAAATTCTAACCACAAGATTCAAGAGTTTTTTATTTTTTCTAAAGCTTCATATCAAGTCAAAAACAAACAAATAATAAGATGGATATCGACATATACAAATTGGGAATAACAAAACATGATTCAACAAATGCAAATACCACGGAGTAATATAGGCCAGAACAGGATTCCCAAAATGCCTCCGACTAATATTTTCCGAAACATTCGAATTCTCCTGCAATACTTAAAAATTCACCAAATAAATCAACAATTTTTTTTTTATAAAACTAAAGAAATCAAATTGGAGAGAGTATAGAATACATTACATCGATTACTTCACGGTAAGTCGAATCGACTTTAACAAGTCCACGCTGGTAAACATAGGGCTTCTCAACATCAACAACAACAGTAGTAGCAGTGTAGTAGTAGTATCTTTGACAGTAAATTAGTAATGAAATTATGAAGAACACAATGAAGAAGATGGTGATGAGCCAACGATGGCGATTCGTCCGAGATTTTACTGAGTCGGGTGATGAAGGCTTGAATGCTTCGGATCGGCGGCTTGAGCTGGAGCTGGAACTAATTCGGCTGCTTCGCTTCTTAGCCGCCATTTTTATGATCGATACAAACTGCAGCTGCAATTTTGGATGCGTTTTCGAAATAGATGACGGATTAAAAAAGTTGACTCGGGAATTATTTTTTTTTTTTTAAATCCTGTTATTTTTTCCTAGAATTTGGAAATCAGGCAATTATTTAAAAAATAGACGTTTAAGTAAAGTATTCCAATCACATACTCATATCTTGTTAGCTTAAAATATGTTTTATGTTACCTACCTAACAAATATTGCTATGAAGCTAGAGATTTATTTTATGTCATAAAATAATATAGCTATAACTTATAATTGCGAATTACGAAAATACGAAAGCGATACTAACCTTTTGCATACAAAAGTATATATTAAAATTTAGTTTTACATCATCAAAATTGAAGAAAGAGAATTCAACAATGATCAATACAAATGTGTTGCAAACTCTTATACTAGTTATTGAATTCATGATTGATTTCACTTTGGGATTTCCCACCTTCATGGTTATTGCATTCATTGTTCAAACCTTGTTTGCTTTTTTAGACTTTATAGTACCCGGATTGCATCATTCCCTTCTGGCTAATGGGCCAAACTAGGCTTTCATTGATGTAGATGCTTGCCTCCCAAAAAGGATATTCATCAATAATTACCTTTTGACATATAATAAAAGAGTTATTTTTTGGATCATAAATCATGAAAGTTGATTGATCAACCTGAAACAAAATTCCTCCTTTATTTGACATCTTGCAAAAGAGTGGAGAAAAACCATATCCTTTAGGATGATCATGAGGGCGATTAATGGTATACATCTTTGTCCAAGATTCTTTAATTTCATATTCCTTCATAATCCACACATCTGTTCGAAGGCTCTGATTATTACACAAAATAGAAAAATCACTTCCCAACTCCCACACATGGCGTTAAATCAAAATCTCCTTCTCGATAAAAGGGTTTTTCCACCTTTCCCCATTTTCCATCAGTCACTTCAAAAGAAGTGATGTCCTATTCATTATATGAATGTTCATCATGTGAAGGAGAATTAGCCCAATAAAGCTTTCCATTCACAAAGATACCGTCTGTCTCTCTAAATAGCCCGCCATACGGACAATCATTTACTATAGATCTCCATGAATCACTATTTCAATTATATATTCTGACCACTTTGGAAATAAGCACTAAATTATAATCATCATGAAGTTGTTCATCATCATATATCATAGGCAAAATGGTTTGATGGATCCTAATACTTGATTCAGATTGTAAACTGGATCCTTCTACTTTCTAAAGTTTCAACTAGACACTTCAACTCAAACAAAATAGAAATTTTAAACCTTTATGTCAGCCGGTGTTCCTCACTCGATCTGACATGGATGACACAACATATCCACGTAAAAAAAAAAAACCACATCATATCTATCTCATTAATTTAATGGTCACAATGCTATTTTTATATATTTATTTTATTAAACAAATAATTACTTTAGAAAAAATGTTTTTCACTTTGTTCTCAAGAACCCTAACCCAAAAGAAAGTCCATTGACATTTGACAGCCCCATTTGAGCTTACAATTTGATCAACACTAATATTAACATCAATAGAAGAAAGCACTCAAACCCTACTACTATTAATAGTAAACTTGACACCAAAAAGCTTGAAATTGAAAGAAAAATCCAAACTTGAAAAAAGAAAGATCAAGAAATATGAAAATTTCAAAGTCAATTTAAAAGAGATGATAATTTATTTTTTGTTTTTTTAGAGGTTTTGCTTCTAAAGAGATAAAAAGAAGCAAGTAGTAGCAGCAAAAATCCTTCTTCAATTTCGATTTAATCTTTCAATTTGGACAAGATTTTTTTATTTCGTTTCCAATTATTTTTGTTTTGGATTTTTGATGAACATGTAGTTTTCATTTGAAAAGTGAGGAAAAGTAAGATGCAAGAAAAAATAATCCATAATAGAGAGGATAGGGATATAGTAGGTGAGAGATCTACTATTTTCTCTTTTTCTTTTTTTGCCTTTTTTTTAAGGTAGGTAATTTTTTTTTTTAACTTTTTATTTAATTTTTTTAAATTTTTAAATCAATTCACGCTCATATTTCGCGTGTGTAACACACATTTTTCCAACTCAACTAAATTAATGTCACCTAAGGCTGGTCAATGGTCAAAGAGGCTTAAAATTTCTATTTTATTTGAGTTGAAGTGTCCAATTGAAACTTTGTGAAGTAAAAGGTCCAATATACAATTCGAGTTAAGTATAAGGGTCCATCAGACCCTTTTGCCTATATCATATATATATTTTAGGCCTAACCCATCGGTGACCCCCTAAAGTTGGCAGCAATTTTCACTTAGACACTTTTACTAGGCTTTGTTCATTTTAGGCACCTCATGTCAGGCTTCGTTGTGTCATTTTGACACTTTTAGCTGACATGGTAAAGTGAGTGTTATACACTCGCTATTGACGCGTGAGGGACTTATTTAGTCTATTTTATTTTATTTTTTCTCTTCTTCTTTCTCATTTTATACCCACTATCTCTCCCATTATTTCTCAAAGCTTAAAGTACTTCAGTGGAGGTTAAATCTTTTGTTATCATAATTTCAATTTTAATTTCGCACTACAAACTCAGATAGACCCAAAAAGAAATAAGAAATCGAACCCATATCAACAACACCCCAAATCATGTAAAGTTCACCCACGATAATCCTAAAATAGAAGCCAAAAAATCTCAATTTTTACTATGTAAATGTTAATCTCACTAACCTTGAGCCCTAATTAAACTACAAATATCACAAAATTAAAGAAAAAGAGACGCAATCTTAAAATATGAACCATCGTTGTTATACATTTGCACCTTTTAGCGCTAAATCAAATTAAGAAATGGGAGGTGAGGGTGTATGAATGGGAATATGGTAGAAAAAAATCACGAAAAAGAGGAATAAAACGGAGAAGATGGTTGTGTGGTTGTGGGTGTGACGGAAAAGATAATGAAAATGAAGGAATATGATAGAGTAGATTGTGTGGGTGTGGGTTTATGACAGAAAAAATTAAGCTAAAAAATAATAAAAATTGAGTAATACAATGGAGAAGATGAATGGGGAAGATGACGGGGGAAGTTGTGGGGGAGGGGGGGTGCACTTTTCTTTAAATTTGTCAAATATTTTATTTATTTTTTTGGGATAAAAAGACCACATGTCATTTATTCATTGGTTACTTTGTCATGTATTTTAATTCTTATTTTTTCTCTTTAATATGATAGACTTTTAATGAGTTGGCATGATATAATTGGGCATCTAATCCACGTGGACGTGCTTGGTTAACACGCACTTGAAGTCAACATGTGCTAGTGAAAAAAGTGTCAAAATGACACAATGTGATCTAACATGAGGTGTCTAAAATGAACAAAGCCTAATTAAAGTGTTTAAGTGAAAAATTGCTGCCAACTTTAGGGGGACACTGATGGGTTTGACCTATATTTTATATTACTAATAAAAGTGGGAAGTTTCAAAGTGGAAAGCTGGATTACCATTTTACCCCTGCAGTATATAAAAATATTATAAATTATATATATTAATTAAGTATTAATTATTAATCCAACTCAAAAGTTAATTTTCTGTTTTCAAGGCATTTAGTTAGTTTTTCGTATTAAATTAAATACTCCCTCTATCCCTAGTTACTTGTCTACTTTTCCTTTTATAGTTATCCCTAATTACTTGTCCATTTTGACAAATCAAGAAATGACAATTTTTTTTAACCTATTATACCCTCAATTAAATGACTAATTACTTTGAAAAATGCAGAACTTTTCATCCATTTCATAATTAATAGGGGTAAAATGATAAACTCACTATGTCATTAATTGATTTCTTAATAGGTGTGTCAATTCAAAAGTGGACAAGTAATTAGGGACATAGAGAGTATTATCATTTTTTACTTCTAATCCTTTTTATAGTTTTTTCTTGTATTTGCTTAGCCTTTGTGTTTGCTAATTACTAATTTTTTAATTTATTTTTCTTTACTTCAGATCATATCTTGCAATTGTGAACTCTTCCTTTCTCCAGGTACATAATATATATGATAGTCATATCATTGGAATTATGCTTAGTCATGAAAAAGGTGAACATATATTAGGCCAACTCACTAGGAATCTTTTTAGTTTGTTAAGATGTGTCTCATTAGGAGTGGGAAAGCTCCAAAGTGCAAAGTTGGATTACCATTTTATCCCTACAGTATATAAAAATATTATGAATTATATATATTAATTAATTATTAATTATTAATCCAACTCAAAGTTAATTTTCTGTTTTCAAGGCATTTAGTTAGTTTTTTATATTAAATTAAATTAAATATTTTTTGTTTTCAAAGCATTTAGTTGGTTTTCCGTATTAAATTAAATATTTTATGTTTTCAAGCATTTAGTTAGTTTTCCGTTTTAAATTAAATATTTTCAGTTTTCTAATCATTTAACTAATTGAATGGTATAACTAATGAATAGACTCTTCGGTTTTGGAATATGCATAGTAATTCTCATTTTCTATACTAGTATACGTACCTGCGCAACATAATATTAAAGAAAGTAATTATATTATACATCTTGTTCAATATACACTTGCCTGTACAATTTTTTTTAATGTAAATTAGTATATCAATGAGTGAAACTTATTAACGTATGAGTTATTATTGCATATTATTATGAGATGATTTGCAAAGCAAGTTTTTTCGTACTTCTTGACGCATCTTGAATACTTGTAATTTATGAAAAATAGGATCAAATATGATACGAATTTATCATAAAATTCTCAAGTTGCAAAGAATATACATCATCTTTAAAATCTAAAATTAATATTACCAAAATATTACATAGAATTTAATTAAAAATATAGCATTTAAAAAATATTAAATTAACAATTTTATATAATAACCTTAGTCATACATTTTTTTTTACACAGAATTAAAACTAATAAATATGCTCAATCAATGTACAATTTTAAATTAAAATTTGAAATAATAAGGGGGCAGTAAACTACTCAAAATTCTCAACTGAACTAACATTATCTCTTTTATTTTTATTTTATATTTTTATTTAATTTTTTTAATTCAATGATTAATTCTTTTTTGTGTGTGGTAAGTGATAGTCAAATTGGAGAGTTAAAACTTATTTTTAGGCTATTAATTATAATTAATTATAGTAGGTTGAGGAAATACTCAAATTGAAAGTCAAATAGTCTATCGATTTAGTTGCCTAACGTGTTTGCTATAAAGGAGGAGCCAAATGGAACAAATATTTAGGATCAATCTAACAATAAAATAACTGATTTTAATTCAAAATTTAGTTATATTGCATGTTTGTTTCTAGGTTAATTTTATATAGCTTTTTAGTTATATATTTCATTTTTAAATTTTTTAAATATATTTCTAAAAATTCCATTTATTACATTATTTTCATTTTTTTATGTTTGCATTTTTTCGGATTTTAAAATAATTTTGTTGATTCAATATAAATTAATTTTAAAAGACTTCATCATCCATTGTGGATATTATTTATTATTTTCAAATAAATTAATTTGTTGTTTTTGTAAATTATTTTTAAAAATAATTCCCGATTGACAGTATTTTGAATTATTAAAAATCAGTTTTTTATTGTTATTTTTGTTTCAGATTTTTTTTTTTTTTTTTGAAAAACATTTGAAAAACTCCATTTTTTTTTTTTACACTACTTCAATTTTTTAATTAGACAGTTTTACACATTAAAATATTAAGCAATGATACTATATTTTTCGAAACTAATTAAGGACATCTCCAATTTTTGCAATCATAATATGCACCTCAATAGGATATAATTATTATATTGCTTGTAAAAACAAATCAATATATAGATAAATAATAGGTTTATTGAATTCACATTCCCTCATTATTTGTTTATTGTTTAACAATTTTAGCAAAGAAGGTATGAAACAATGGCATGAATAATCAAACCCAAAACATGATTTATGTGTCTAAATATAAATAATGGCATGAAACATTGTTACATTCCTAAATTGTAATCCACTTTCAACCCTAAATATCCAAAATAAAATGTTGTACACAAATCAAATGAATACTTTTAAAATAAGCTATTAGTAAATTAATATTATATGGTTCATTAAATTAGACATTTTTTTTTGTTAATATATCAATTATTTGCCAATAAATATGATTAGAATTTGACAAACATTATTATTTAAATAAATCCATAACTTAGTAAAGTGATTGCACAATCTTGTTAAGTAGTTATCTTGAACTCAAACTCATTAAATTAAGCTCACACTTAAAATTACATTTCATTATCGTGCAAAACTTTCACATTCAAAACTAACTAATTGAAGAACTTTTAAAAGCGATATATAAATTTAAAAATAATGAAGAATAGTTATAAGGTTGAGTATTAGATATGCATTGGAATAGATGGGATTCTAAAATTCAGTTTATATGTGCAGTAAGTATAATGACTATGTAACATACATACAACCTCCCTAGGCAATTACCTTACACTTCTTCTGTTGTTGATTCCAGGCCGACATCCTCAAAGTTTATTGATTGTTCAAAAATAAATTCACCTTTAAGCAAACTTTTAATCTCATTATAAAAGTTATTTGTTTGCATAAGCAATCTTGCACAATAAAAAGGGAAAAGGGAAAAGGGGAAATTAGCATCCAATATATATATATAAAATCATTTCATGACAATCATTTATTTGAATAAAATAATTTACAACAGATAAAATTTTTACTAATTTTTAACACAAATTGTTGATAGACTATAATGAAATCAAATTATCTTAAAGTCACTCTTTGACCGGTAAGCAAATTGAAGACATATATTTATGTAAGTGTTGCCTCAATGAATAATGTAAAACCAACAAACGAAACTGAAGAATTAAAGAATAGGCGCAAAAGAATTTAGAGAATAAAATAAAAATTTGATGGAAAATTTTAGTTTATATAGGAAAAAATACATTGAAATTTGGCTTTATCTATAGAGTTAGTTTTCAATTCATATTTTAAAAGATCAATGATAACTTTCCATTCAAATTCAAAAAATTAATTATATTTAGTAAATTTTATCTTTATCTGTACACTATTTTTAATAAACTTTATCTTTTAAACTTTTATATATATTTTTATATTTAGAGAATAGAATAAAAAATTTGATGGAAAATTAGTCTATATAGGAAAAATAGATTGAAATTTGGCTTTATCTAGTATAGAGTTAGTTTTCGATTCAAATTTTAAAAGATCAATAATGATAACTTCCCCTTCAAATTCAAAATTCAAAAAATTAATTTTATTTAGTAAATTTATCTTTATATGTACACTAATTTTAATAAACTTTATCTTTTAATTTTTTTAATATATTTTTATATTTAGAGAATAAAATAAAAATTTTGATAGAAAATTAGTTTATTCAAACGTCTTTATTTATTTAACTTCATTTCAAGTCAAACTAATTCATATAAATTAGGATAAAGGGAGTAATATTAATGAATCAACTGCTTCATTATCAATATCAGATGAAAATTCACATTTCGTAAAAAGTATAATTTTTAAAAATATATCAATTAATTTTTAAAAAAATAGACAACAATTAAACTTGTTAGTATGAAGTCTTGCAAAATATAAGAAACAATACTAACTAATGTTAAATATATCATACCTTAGCTACTTTAAAAACATCACATTCATCGTCACAAATTGTTGATGTGTTAGTTGTATGAGAAAATTGGGATGAAGTGAAGGACGTCAAAAATATTAGTAGAGCCATAAAATACTAAAATAAAATAAGCCCAAAAATAGAACTATTATGTGTCTATATGGTCAAGACTCAAGACCATTACTCTGAATACTTCTTGCTAAAAAGAAAAGAAAAGAAAAGAAAAGAAACATGTCAACATTTATAATATATTTCCTTTAAAAGAATATTTGTAAAATAAACCACAATATTTATATAGAAATCATCAGTATTCAAATTACTTTTTAAGATTTTGAAGAATATAATAGACTTCTAACATTGATGTGATGTATAGATTTTCGCAATAACAAAATTCTCACTCGATTATAGTTTTAAAATTCTCACAAAACTCTCATGTCAACACAAACAAAAAAAAAGATAGTCGATATAAACACTACCATTAAATTATTATTTTTCCTTCTCGCATTTTCAAATCTCCATTTCGTGCATCTTTGAGAGCATTTCTTCACCGGACATGGAGATTCTTCAACAGATCTACCAAATAGAAGACCATTCCTGATATACAAACAACATGCACTATAAAATATAAACAAATTTAAAAAATAAATAAATCAAGAAGAACTCCGAAATCCTAAACATTCCTTAGATGATTAGTAAACTTGACCACAATCTAAAACAAATGTTGTTTTGTTTTGGAAAATGGTATTTTAAATTGATAAGGTAATAGAAAGAAATTAGAACTCTTTTAAATAGTAATCCACTATCTTGCGGTTTCTGTGAAAGAAAAACACAATTTATATTTTTTATATCACCGTTTCAATAATTATTTTTAATTTATATTTCTACTTTTTCTAAAACTAATACACGTGTATTTATTAAAACTGCTTTCGTATTTGTTTTAGAAACAATTTTTAATTTTTAATTATTTTAAAAATTGCTTTAAATTTTTGTTTTGTTTTTTGAATTATAGATTTTAAATCTTTCAATTTCATGTAAAAAATACATGATTCATGATAAAGTTGAGAAGTTGAAGTTAGGTTGAATTCAAAATGTATTTTAAATTTGAAAATTCCTATAATTGTGATAAATAGGGAATTGTAACCACCTCCAAACCGTAACCTTTATCTTTCTATTTTTTTATTTTATAAAATCATTTAAAAATAAAAGTTTTGTATTTAAACTCAAATCAAAATGCAGATAAGTCTTTAATATATATATAATTTATTAGGTTAAAATCAATTGCAAATTCTAAATTGAATAAAAAAGGAGTCCAAAAAAGTGGGTTATGTTCAGAAAATGTCAAGTGAATTAAAAAGTAATGTATAGATTTTAATAATGTACAGATTTATATTAATAAGTAAGTGCAATATTTTTTGTTTTCCGTTTTCTCCTTAATATTATGCTTTTAATGGTAACAGAAAAATTCTTAAAATTTATGTTTATATAATAATATTTCTTTACAATTTTGTACGTTATTTTTTAAAGTTAATAAACGGTAACTTTTAAAACTATTTTACATAACTGTTTTTTTTTTTTAAAACTGTTTTATATTGTTATTTTCTTTTTAAAAATTGAATTTATTATTTAAATTAACTAAAGATAATAAAATTCGAGAAAAATTTAAAAAATGACACGTGTCATTTTTTCTTCTCCTATTATATACAGATAGATATATGTTGTAAATTAATTATCATTTTTTACTTCTAATCCTTTTTATAGTTTTCTCTTGTATTTGCTTAGCCTTTGTGTTTGCTAATAACTATTTATTTATTTATTTTTCTTTGCTTCAGATCTTATCTTGCAATTGTGAACTCTTCCCTTCTCCATCGCATCATCGGGTACATAATATATATGATTGTCATATCATTGGAATTATGCTTAGTCATGAAAAAGGTAAACATATATTAGGCCAACTCACTAGGAATCTTTTTAGTTTGTTAAAATGTTTCTCATTAGGAAATATAAAAAACTTGTATTGTTTGAGATCCATAAATTAATAGTAAATACTAGAATGAAATGGGTCCAAATAGAGTGAAATGAGTAGTGAGAATGCATATGCCGACTCTAAGAAGCATGTAATTGAGGTATGGTTGTAATTGGATTATAAAGAATAATAGAAGTAAATGGATTGTTGTACCCGATAAGTAACTGCAAATAAACTGATATACAAACATTATGAGTTTTGTCATCTATATTATACTGTTACATGCTACAGGGCTTGACCAAATGATGGCAGAAGCTTTCACTAGAAAACAAAGTAAAGCTTAATGTTGACCAAACAATATGATCTGAACTTACGTGTTTGGATCCAATAATCTCAAATTGGGCTTTGGACTGTCATCACATATATACATAGCATATGCATAATCATAAACAAGGATTGTGTCATTGTCTTTAGAAAATTGCACCACTTTAGTCAGTTGCACCCCTGATGCTGCCAAATCAGTTGGATTATTTCAACCATTTGTATTAAGTTCTAGCTTGTTTGTGAATATGGATTGATTATGTTATATTTTGTAATACTATTATATTTAAACAATTGAGTTAATGTTCTCATATAAAATTTACACATGAAGGATTCATAATCTTGAATCAAACAAAGAAAGTTGTACATGCAATTATCTAATACAAATAAATATGATTTTTTCAAGTGTACCCCGTGAAATTGACTACGATACATTATCCATCTTAAAGAAGACATATGTTGATCAATCTTTATACATTATGAAATATTTTTATTTGGAAACAACATCTTGATATGTATGAGGATATAAGAAGGAGGAGACTATAGTTTCTTAAAATAAGACACGAACTTTGAAATATGAAACATTTACAAACATAATCAACGTTACTTATGTTTACCTATAAACTATATGTTATTGAAATATTAAAAAAAAAGAAAGGAAAGTATCACACTGAATAGAAGATATATGAGAACTCCATAAGAAAAATGTTATACCAATTCAATTGACTGTTTATAGCTACAAACAATTACCCTTTCCTAAATTTAGTAACTTATTACTTACATGTTTTAGCATCATCTATATCATTTTAAAAAAATTGTACTAATTAACATGGGATAGACGTGTTTAGAAACTAGTATCCAAAACCATGCAAGAAATAGTGACCATATTGAGGATCACGAAATTTCTTGAACTTCCTAATTGATGGATTCCAAAGAATTAAGTCAATCCATTAACATAACCCAAAATCGTAACAAATTTACGAGGATTTTGCATAGGATAACCCAATTGAAATGTCTTAGGATCAGAATCATAAAGCAAAGAACTAATGGAGCCGTCCATAAGCTGGTGGTGAGGTTGAATAAATCTTAACATGAGTCTATTGTGGATAGAATCCTTGTTCTTAGTAAATACGTTAAGATGAGTCTTATTAGAGTCCATCACCTATTTGAATTCAAATATTGTAGTTAGTTTTAACTTCAATTGTCGTAGCTATTTCTTTGTAACAAATGATTACTCTTCCTTTAGAATAGGTATTAGATTAGGACTCTTATACTTATGTCAGTATGTACAAAATATATAAATACTAAACAGTATGACAGAATAACTATCTGCTCTTATTTTCTCAAAAGCTTCTCGTACTTATTCTTTATATGGTATCAGATTTGCCCTTCGATCCTATGGCCGCTTCTTATAATTTCGGCAACCTGATGTCCCTTGCAAAATAGTCCAGTTCTTCCTCCATCCAACTACCAAATCTTTCCCTCAAACTCGACAGAAACAACTATTCCCTTTGGAAAGAAAATACCTTAGACATACTTAAAGCCTTTTCTCTTGACTCCTTTGTTCTTAGTTTTAATCCTCCTCAAAAAACCATTACTGTTACCCCATCTTCAATCACTACCACTACAGATTACTCTACCACCCAATCACAATAAGAAATTTCTTCTAACCTTGCCTATGAGGAATGGCGATGCAATGATCTTGTTATTCTCGTTTGGCCTCGTCAAATAATTTATGATTCTCTTCTTGGTCACTTAACTCGATCCACCTCCTCCTATGATGCATGGACCAAAATAGAGCGTATATTTCAGTCACAAACTCGTGCTTGAGTCATGCAATTAAAATCTCAACTTCAAAATCTTTTTAAAGGCAATCTATCAATCCTAGCGTATTTTAAGAAGAAACGTGCAATTGCCGAATTTTTAGCAGAAAGTTTGTACTTTGTACAAGATGATGACTTTATCTCTTTTGTTCTTAATGGCCTTGATTCTTCATATGGAATTTTCAAGGCTGCAATTAATATGCGTTCTGGACTTATCACTCTTGAAGAAATGTTTGGACTCCTTTTTCAAGAAGAAGAACGCTTAGCCGAAGAACTTTGATCTACAACCAGTAGCTATGGAGAAGAAAATGAGGCTTGGTTGGTAAATAGTTCACCGGAAAGCTAGGGGAAAGGGTTTTGGGTCTTTTGGGTGGTGGTCCGGCTGTTGGGAAATGGAAGTAAGGGAGAGATCAAGGGGTCGTTGGTGGTGGTGGACCGGTGGAGCTCCGGTGAGCTCACCGGAAAAATAATAAACAATGAAAAACCTTTTTTCGTGAATAAACAATCTGAAAATTCTTATCCCTAAAAAAATCCACCACCACCTTTATTTTTTGACCTAATAAAGCTTAAATAGGGAATTGTTATACAATGACTCAAGTCGTGGGCTCGATATTGTGGCCCAAAAATCGTTGGTTGATAAAATATATGTGTATTAAATCTTATTCATATTTGAATAAATTTCTAGACTGTGCAAAATGTCAAAATAAATATTAACAAATGTAACAAATAAAATGAATATAAAAAATATAATGAATGTAACCAATGAAACGTAAAAAAATGTAATTTAACAGAAATAGTGTCATATCCCGAGCCTACACCCTAGGCGGGACTGACACTCGAGAACCATTACTGACCCCAAGTGAACCCTTGACCCGACTTTCTTACTCAACGGAAGACTTTACTCAAGATAAATACTTTTAAAAATAGTACAGTGAACTGCTCAATAAATAACTGAGACTGTAATAAATAACATTCAATGCCAAAATGGCTACTCAAGTCTCAACTTAACTGAAAAGGAAAAGTAAAGACTCATGAACTAACATCAACTAACTCTGTTTATGAAGCCTCTAAAATCTGAGGGATGTCTGGACAAGACCCCTGATCATCCTAACAACAGAAATAAGCAAGAGATAAAACAAAACATAACCAAAGGGATCCTCCGAAAAGCAAGGAGGCTCACCAACTAACTTTGAGTGCTCAACTAGTATCAACGATGCGCTGGATGCTGATCCAGGTTACCAGTGTCTGCATCATAAGAAGATGCAGGCCAAATGGCATCAGTACATTGAATGTACGAGTATGCGAGGGGAATTCCAAAACAAGACATAAGCTTGACAGGAACTGAAGAACTTACTTGGCTCAACTCAACTCAACATAACTGAACTCATTTTAATATAAAACAGTTTAAAACAAGTGCAAAATAAAGAAAAGTTGCTTTAAACATGGATGTCAACTCTGTGTATTTTGGAAATACAATGGTACTCTGTATGTATGCAACGATACGATAAAACTCTTAAATGTATGTAAAAATACAATAAACTGTGTATATAAGAATACAATTACTTCTGTGGGAGTTTCTCTAACCAGCAACCATCACTTAAGAGCTATTGCGATGATACATCGTTTTGCCTCACGCTGCCAGGGCCGTCCTATACTTTGTCGAGGGTATAGAACTTGAACTACTAAGTAGATCCACTAGTCTATGCTAAAAAGCACTAAAGGAATCATCTAACAAGTATGACCCTTTTCTACCCATGATGTCTATATGGTTTATGGGGGCTCTGAGTTGTCTGAACTCTCCCTCATATCGGTGCTCAATACTACTCCCAAAGTATAATACTAACTCTTATGTTTAAAAACATACTTCTTTCTGTGGTTTGAGATAATTGCTCAAAACTTAGCTCAAAGGCTATCTTGGAAATCAAAGTTTCCCTTCTTGCTTAATTGTGAAAGCATTTACTCTTTTCTGAAAACTAGCTCAAAGACTCTTTGAAATCTCAGTTTCCGTTCTTATTTAAATCTTAAAACATTTTAAACTCTTTGGGAATACATAGTCCCCATATACTTCTTTGAAGAAATGAACTTCAATCTTTACTCATGACTCTTTACTCAACTTGAACTTTAAGTCTTAAAACAAAGTTAAAAGCATTTGCCAAAGACTTCTTGAAAGGACTCTAAGAACTTCCTAAACTTGGCTCTTAACTTTCCTTGAATTTGAATTTATGGATTCAAGGTTATGATTTACACTTTAAAAGTACTTAAACGGGCTAAACGACAAAAAACTGGTGGAAAATAACTATCCAAGCGCGTCTCTGGCGCATTGCGCCATCCCTAACTTATTGGGGCTCCAAAATAGCGCACTGCTAGCGTACCGCCCCAGCCTGCCTGGCGCTATGGGGGTGCGTCGTGCCAACCTCCCTTCAGGCAAAATTTGACGAACTTTTGGTCTCATTTTCTGGTCTTAAATCGATTAATTTCGATTCATTTTCTCAAATTCACTTTAGAATCAGATACCCAAGGTATATACACAACATCTAACTCAAACAACTCAAGGAAACAACACTTTAATATCAAGAAACTCCTTAATCTCAACTCATATTCAAGAACGAAATCAATTCAAGAACAATTATCAAGAACATCAAATTCTCAATCTTTTTTGGATGAAAATACGCTGAATTAAACATGCTTGGCGCGTGGGTGAACTAACCCAACGCTATGTGATCTCACATACCTCATAGGGATCACCCCTTGACGAAAACCACAAGTGATTCCTTACGAATACGATGAATCTTGAACTTTCTTCTCCTTTCTCCTCTTTTCTCCAATCCCTAGAGTAAACTTCAACTTTTCTAAGCTGACTAAAATCTGATTTGACCCCTATTAATTACCCAAAAACGAAATAAAATAATTGGGTAAGGAAAAGACCATAATGCCCTTCTAAAATTCGGATTAGACTTTCCTTATTGGAACATCCCAACTTAAAATGGGCATATCTCACTCATACGAACTTGGAATCGTGCAAACTCGGCGGCGTTGGAAAGATTACTCCAAGATCTTTCCTACGATATCTAGAAACACACCTAAATCATCCTGATATAGAAGTTATGGTCATTTGAAGTTGACTAAAAATCAAACTTAACATAGTTAACAAATTTTCTAGATTTTTATATATTATTTCCAAAAATGACTATTTCCACTTTTTAACTTCTTTCTAGTTATGGGGTGTTACAATATCTCCCCCTTGGGAACATTCATCCTCAAATGAGCTTACTCTTAGTAGGCTAAGGGTGTAACATCTAACATTTAGCTCAAACACCCAACAAGCAATGCAAACACAACACACAATCTCATAAATGAAAGAGTACTAAGAAGAGAATTAGTACCTTGGTCTGGAACTTCTCCGGTTTCAAGGAGATGTGGATATCTCTTCCTCATATCTTCCTCAGCTTCCCAAGTATCTTCCTTAACAAATTGGTTCCTCCAAAGAACTTTGACTGATGCTACTTCCTTAGTCCTCAACTTGCGAACTTGGCGATTTAGAATTTGAACCAGAATCTCGCATAAGATAAGCTATCTTTGATTCTAATATCTTCAGTTGGTATGATCAATGGAGGATCACCTATGCATTTCTTTAATATGGAGATGTGAAAGACTGGATGAACCGCGGCTAACTCTTGTGGTAACTCCAACTCATAAGCTACATTACCTACCCTTTTCGATATTCTGTAAGGGAAAATAAACCGGGGACTAAGCTTCCCTTTCTTACCAAATATCATAACACCTTTCATGGGTGAAACTTTCAAGTATACCCAATCATCTACTTCAAACTCTAACTCCATTTTCCTAACATCAGTGTAGGATTTCTAACGACTCTACACCGTTTTCAACCTCTCTTGAATCACTTTCACCTTCTCCATAGCTTGATAAATTAGATTTGGTCCTATCAATCCTGTTTCACCAACTTCAAACCATCCAATAGGAGATCTGAATCTTCTCCCATAAAGAGCTTCATAAGGAGCCATGTGGATGCTAGAGTGGTAACTATTGTTGTAAGCAAACTCGATAAGAGGTAGGTGATCATCCCAATTACCTTTGAAATCAATCACACAAGCCCTTAACATATCCTCTAAGGTTTGAATAGTACGCTCTGCTTGCCCATCTGTCTGAAGATGAAAGAGAGTACTTAAGTTCACCTTTGAACCCAAGCCCTTTTGGAATGACTTCCAAAACTGTGCAGTAAATTGCGCACCTCTGTCTGAAATAATGGAGAACGGAACTCCATGATGTCTAACCACTTCTTGAAGATAAAACTTGGCATAGTCCTCTGTTGTATGAGTGGTCTTTACTGGCAAAAAGTGGGTTGATTTTGTCATTTTATCGACAATCACCCAAATAGAATCATGCTGCCTGCGAGACCTTGGTAAACCTGTGATGAAATCCATATTAATCATCTCCCACTTCTATTTCGGAAGTTCTATATTCTGAGCCATACCGCCTGGCCTTTGGTACTCTACTTTAACTTGTTGATAATTCGAACACTTAGCAACAAACTTTGCAATAACCTTCTTCATACTACTCCACCAATAAACCTCTCTCAAATCGCTATATATCTTTGTGGAACCCGAATTAATGGAATATCTGGAGCTATGAGCCTCCTCCATGATCCTCTCTTGGAGTTCATCAACTCTTGGTACACACAATCTACCTTGATACCTCAAAACACCATCTTCCCTTTGTTCAAAAGCCATCACTTTTTGCTTATCAACACTTGCCTTTAATTCAAGCAATAAAGGATCTTGGTCTTGCTTCTTTTTCACTTCTGACACTAATGATGATTCAACCCCATTCATCACCACTCCTCCTCATTCTGTGGAATCCATTAGTCGAACTCCTAGTCGTGAAAGCCTATGCACCTCTTTTGCTAACTCTTTCTTATCTTCCTCAAAATGGGTGGTATTACCCGTAGACAACCTGCTCAAGGCATTAACAACAACATTAGCCTTACGGCCTGGGTGATAGAGGATATTCATATCATAATCCTTAAGTAACTCTAACCACCTTCTCTGTCGGAGATTAAGCTCTTTCTGACTAAACACATACTGAAGACTCTTGTTATCGGTGAACACATCCACATGAACACAATAAAGATAATGGCGCCATATTTTTGAAGCAAATACTACGGTAGCCAATTCTAGATCATGGGTTGGGTAATTCTTCTCATGAACTTTCAACTGTCTGGAGGCATAAGCTATAACTTTGCCATTCTGTATTAACAGACAAACCAAATCAACTCTAGACGCGTCACAATATACGACAAAACCTTGAGTACCTTATGGTAATGTCAACACTGGGCAGTAGTCGACCTCTTCTTCAATTCCTGAAAGCTTTTCTCACAAGCTTCAGACCATTAAAACTTCACTGTTTTCTGAGTTAGCTTGGTCAAAGGGGATGAAATAGATGAGAACCCCTCTACGAGCCTTCTATATTAGCCAGCCAAACCCAAGAAACTCCTAATATCAGTTGGAGATGTGGGTCTAGGCCAATTCTGCACTGCCTCTATTTTCTGAGTATCAACTTTAATTCCCTCTCCAGACACAATATGGCCTAAGAATGCAACAAACTCAAGCCAAAACTCACACTTAGAGAACTTGACATATAACTCTCTATCCCTTAAAGTTTGGAGAACTATTCTGAGATGACTAGTATGATCTTCCTCATTTCTCAATAGATTAGTATGTTATCAATGAACACGATAACAAACATATCTAAATAAGGCTTGAATATTCTATTCATAAGGTCTATGAACACTGCAGGTGCATTGGTTAAATTGAACGACATGATCAGAAACTCATAGTTACCATAACAGGTCCTGAAGGTTGTCTTTGGAATATTACATTCCCTTACTCTTAACTGATGGTAGCCAGATCTGACGTCTATCTTAGAGAAATAAGTAACACCCGGAAGCTGATAAAAAAAATCATAAATTCTCGAAATAGGATACTTATTCTTGATGGTAACCTTGTTCAACTGGCGGTAATCTATACACATCCTAAGGGAACCATCTTTCTTTGTCACAAATAAGACTGGAACGCCCCAAGGTGAGACACTTGTTCGAATGAAACCTTTCTCTAGGAAATCTTTCAAATGCTTTTTCAACTCTTTTAACTCTGCTGGAGCCATTCTATATAGAGAAATAGATATAGGACAAGTATCTGGAAGAATGTCTATACCGAAGTCTATTTCTCTCTCAGGAGGGACTCCGAAAAGATCATTTGGAAAGACTTCTGGAAACTCTTTTACTACTGAAACTGACTGAATAGAAGGTATCTCAACACTAGAGTCATTAACTTAGACTAAGTTATAGACACACCCCTTAGAAACTAACTTTCTTGCCTTAAGGTACGAAATAAAATGACATTTAGGCACTGCTGAACTACTTTTCCACTCTATAACTGGCTTAATGGGAAACTGGAACTTGACTACTCAAGTTCTACAATCAACTGAGGCATAACAAGCATGAAGTCAGTCTATACCAAGAATAACATCAAAATCTACCATGTCTAACTCAACTAAATCAACCATGGTGCTCTTGTGATTAACGAAAATGGAACAATCACAATAGACTCTCTCTGCTAAAATAGACTCGCCAACAAGTGTAGAAACACTTAAGAGCTCATTAAGTTGCTCAGGAAGAACATTAAAATTCATCGCAACATACAGAGTTACAAAGGATAACTCACTCCTAGATCTAGCAAAGCATAAACATTAGAGTTAAAGACTTAGATCATACCAGTGACAACATCTGGCGAATCCTCTTGCTCTTGTCGACTGGTGATAGCATATAGGCAGTTTGATCCTCCGCCAGTACCGAAAGTAGCCCCTCTAGGTGCAACTCTGTTTGGTGGAGCAACTGAAGAAAACTATTATTGCCCCCATTACCATTACCTGCTTGTTCTTAGGGCACTCTTTCATGAAGTGACCCTTTTGTCCACACTTGAAACAACCTGTGGAGCCATCACAACATTTATCTAGGTGGGTCCTACCACACTTAGCACATGCAGGATCCCAGTTACCTCCTTGTGCCACACTACCCCGAGATTGGGCTGGTTTAACTCTGAAGTTCTGAGAATTCTGACTATTGAACTCATATTTGCTCGTTGGTGTAGGTGCACTAATAGATAATAGAGCAGGTCCCTTCTATTTCTGTTGGAAGGATGATTGGTTGGCATTATTCTTTTGCTGCCCGGACTTATTCCCTGTCTTTAACTCTCTTATTCTTAAACTCTTCTCTATCCCTGAACTTGTCCTCCTCAACTTGTTGCATATGGTTCATCATCATTGCTATGCCCATGTCACCTATTAGCATGACTGCCTTACTTTCCTTACTTGACAGACGAGTCAACCCAACAACGAATAAACACATCCTGCTCCTCATGTCGGCAACCATCTATTTGCTTCTCTTAGCTCATGGGGAAAGAAACGCCCCATGAAAGCACTCTCAAAACAGTCCAACTCACAAACGGTTATGCGCAAGCACGAGTTAGAAAGAAACTTTTTAGAGATAAAACTCTAACGCACGAAATGAGTATGAAAGAAGTGAAGAAATTTCCTAATGTTGCAGCCTCCTAATTATAGATGTGGCGTGCTTCACACCGATAACTAGGATTCTACAGACACGACTTCATAGACTCCCTAGGATTCTTGAACTTTGGGCTCTGATACCAAGTTTGTCACGCCACGAGCCTACACCCTAGGCGGGACTGGCACTCGAGAACCATTGTTGGCCCCAAGCGAACCCTTGGCTTGACTTTCTTACTCAGCGGAAGACTTTACTCAAGATAAATACTTTTAAAAATAGTACACTGAACTGCTCAATAAATAACTGAGAATGTAATAAATAACATTCAATGCCAAAATGGCAACTCAAGTCTCAACTTAACTGAAAAGGAAAAGTAAAGACTTATGAACTAGCAACAACTAACTCTATCTATGAAGCCTCTAAACTCTGAGGGATGTCGGGACAAGACCCCCGATCATCCTAACAACTGAAATAAGCAAGCAATAAAACAAAACATAACCAAATGGATCCTCCGGAAAGCAATGAGGCTCACCAATTGACTCTGAGTGCTCAACTAGAATCAACGATACGCTGGATGCTGATTCTGGTTACCTGTGTCTGCATCATAAGAAGATGCAGGCCAAATGGCATCAATACATTGAATGTATGAGTATGTGAGGGAAATTCTAAAAGAAGACATAAGCATGAAAGGAACTGAAGAACTTTCCTGGCTCAACTCAACATAACTGAACTCATTTCAATATAAAGAAGTTTAAAACAAGTGCAAATAAAGAAAAGTTGTTTAAAACATGGATGTCAACTCTGTGTATTTTGGAAATACAATGGTACTTTGTATGTATGTAAGGATACGATATAACTCTGAAGTGTATGTAAAAATACAATAAACTGTGTATATAAGAATACAATTACTTCTGTGGGAGTTTCTCTAATCGACAACCATCACTTAAGAGGTATAGTGATGATATAACATTTTGCCTCATGCTGAGGGCCGTCCTATACCTTGCCGAGGGTATATAACCTGAACTACTAAATGGATCCACTAGACTATACTAAAGAGCACTAAAGAAATCATCTAAGAAGTATGACCCTTTTCTACCCATGATGGCTACATGGTTTATGGGGGCTTTGAGTTGTCTGAACTCTCCCTCATATCAGTGCTCAATACTACTCCCAAAATATAATACTAGCTCTTATGTTTAAAAACATACTTCTTTCTGTGGTTTGAGATAATTGCTCAAAACTTAGCTCAAAGGCTATCTTGGAAATCAAAGTTCCCCTTCTTGCTTAATTGTGAAAGCATTTACTCTTTTCTGAAAACTAGCTCAAAGGCTCTTTGGAAATCTCAGTTTCCGTTCTTATTTAAATGTGAAAACATTTTTAACTCTTTGGTAATATATAGTCCCCATATACTTCTTTGAAGAAATGAACTTCAATCTTTACTCTTTACTCTTTACACAACTTGAACTTTAAGTCTTAAAACAAAGTTAAAAGTATATGCAAAAGACTTCTTGAAAGGACTCTAAGAACTTCCTAGACTTGACTCTTAACTTTCCTTGAATTTGAATTTATGGATTCAAGGTTATGATTCAGGTTTCTAGATGATTTCTAGATGTTTAGAAGTCATTTAGAGTAGTTAGAATCAATAGGAAGTGTTAGTACACTTAGAAGGACTTAAACGGGCTAAATGACGAAAAACTGGTGGAAAACGACTATCCGGGCGCGTCGCTGGCGCGTTGCGCCCGCCCAAACTTACTAGGGCTCCAAAATGGCGCACTGTTGGCGCGCCGCCCCAGCTGCCTGGCGCTATGGGGGTGCATTGCGCCAGCCTCCCTTCAGGCAAAATTTGATGATCTTTTGGTCTCGTTTTCTGATCTCAAATCAAATAATTCTGATTCCTTTTCTCAAATTCACTTTAGAATCAGATACCCAAGGCATATACACAACATCTAACTCAAACACTCAAGGAAACAACACTTTAATATCAAGAAACTCCTTAATCTCAACTCATGTTCAAGAACGAAATCAATTCAAGAACAATTATCAAGAACATCAAATTCTCAATCTTCTAAGGATGAAAATACGCTTAATTAAATATGCTTGGCGCGTGGGTGAACTAACCCAATGCTATGTGATCTCACATACCTCTTAGGGATCACCCCTTGACAAAATCCACAAGTGATTCCTTACGAAGACGACGAATCTTGAACTTTCTTCTCCTTTCTCCTCTTTTCTCTTTTCTCAAGCCCTAGTGTGAACTTCAACTTTTCTAAACTGACTAAAATCTGATTTGACCCCAATTAATTACCCAAAAACGAAATAAAATAATTGGGTAAGGAAAAGACCATAATGCCCTTCTAAAATATGTATCAGACTTTCCTTATTGGAACAACCCAACTTCAAATGGGCATATCTCACTCATACAAACTCGGAATCACGCAAACTCAGCGGCGTTGGAAAGATTACTCCAAGATATTTCCTACGATATATGGAAACACACCTAACTCATCCTGAGATAGAAGTTATGGTTGTTTGAAGTTGACCAAAAATCCAACTTAACATACTTAACAATTTTCCAGATTTTTATATTCTTTCCAAATATGACTATTTCCACTTTTTAACTTCTTTCTAGTTACAGGGTGTTACAAATAATGATTTAATCAAAATGAAGAAATGCTTGAACGTATTCAACCGGTTGTGACAAAAAATAATGTAATTAAAATTAACTGATAAAAAATCTTGAAATTTTGACAAATAAGGATAAATATCGATAAACTTATTTAAAAATTATAAATGTATTTTGAACTATTAACAAATAAACTTAAAAGTTACGATTTTGAAAATGTTAGCCAAAATTGGGTGTCATCAATGGAAACTTACATACCTCTTAGGGAACAAACCCATGGCGAAAATCCGCAACAAAACTCAAGAACCTCGACGAACGTCTCGATCCTTTCCTTTTTTTCTCCTCTTTTCTCTTCTTTTACCTTTTTGTCCAACTAAAACCCTAGGCGTATATTAGGATTATAAAACTGAACCTTATCAAATTAGACCCCTAAAACCTTACTAAAAAGGAATTAAATCCGATTGGGTAAGGAAAAGATCAAAATACCCCTTACTATTTTAGGGTAACTTTCCTTATGTGGATAGCCCGACTTCAAACAGGCATATCTCCCTCATACGAGCTCGAAATTTAGTAAACTCGGTGGCGTTGGAAATATAATTCAAAGACCTTTCACTTGATATCTTGTAGCCCACCTAACTCATCCTGTACTGAGAGTTATGGTCGTTTGAAGTTGACTCAAAACATAAAGGAACTTAGGAATTACTTGAATGAACTCTCTTTAGTTCTTCTTGGAACTCAAGATGCTACATCTACTGACCTTAACACTTAAGAAATTTTAAATTTCTTGGTAAAATCCTACTCACAACAAAGGATGGTTCAAATTTTAGCTCAAAAATTTTCCGGGGTGTTACAAGCTTGACCCGGAGAAGAAGTTCCACCTGAAGATGAACTTAGTTGGAGGAAATATGGACAGAAACTTGTCTTAGGCAAGTACTATTCTAAGTTCCTACACCAAAAATTTGGAGTTAACTTTTGAAGTTACCTTGGAGGAAGTCACAATTGTGGTCAAGAAAACAAAAACCAAAATGAACCACCTAAATCAAATGGGAGAGATACCTGGGGTGGTACTGGATTGTGCAACTTGGGCCGTGACTAACCTATTGTGTGCGGCCTAATTTTTTAAAAATTTAATTCTTCGCTTGGGTTAGCACTGATCTCTTTTTGGAGTTTATACTTTACACTCTAGTTTACACGCTTATATTTTTATTTGTTCAACCCTCTAAGTTAAAATCCTAAATTCGCCATTGGATATATCTGAAATTCCTCTAGCTTACGAGGCTAAGGGCCTATAAATTCTATGGTGAAAATGGCAAACTCAATTTTTCTCATCATTACAACAAACAGGCTGACAATTCCAGACCATGGACAATGTTAGAGTCCCTCACATAACTATGACATGATATGCCTTAACTATCATAAATTTTTTCATCTTTATTTGAGTTTAAATATCTTCCTTATAGATCTAGTTACTTATCTGTATTTTAGTTTCTTATTTTTACTTATTTTTTTTCTTACATTTTTAGTGTAAAAATGAGCAATAAAAATTAAGAAGTATGAATGAAAAAAAGAAAAAGAAGTAAGGGGAAAAAATCTTAACTAATTTTTTTAATTTATTTGTTGTATCTGAAAAACGTAAATGAGGCATGTAAGATAATTTTTTACGAAAATGAGTGAAAAATAAATATAATCATCAAAATAATAAATAAGAAAATATATTTTTTTTTTTAAAAATTCAATTTCTTTTCACTCTCGTTAGACCAAAACGGTATATTTGTGTCATTTGTGTAATAGTAGGGCTATATATGAACCATTTTTATAACGAGGAGTATGTCAGCTCCAAATCACGAAATTGAGGAATATATCAGGACCATTTTGCCTAAATTTAACAACCATTCTACAAATTAAATCACTGCATATGCTAATAAATTAATAAGAAAGATATTGATAGATATGTATAAATGGTAGGAATATTTTGTTTCTTAAAAAAATATTTTTTGTTTTTTGTTTCTTTGAAAAAAAACAGAAATTAATACTTTCTTTTCAACCGCAAAAAAAATTAATATTACTTCTATTTAAAACACAGTTTTATTGATTAACCATATACATCAAATCTTTTAGAAATGTATTTTTAGCCTCCAACCGCTTGGTCAAACAAGAAGTCACAAAATGTCACTCACTCTTCCAATGATACTTGTCTCTCTACTGGAGTAGTAGTTACCTCTATTTTTCCTAATTTTTAAAAAGTAATTATGTTTCTGATTCTAAATCATATTCCCATAAATTTATTAAAAGATCAGTAAACCCCACTAAATTTACTATAAACTTTTTTGAACATTTCAAAGAGATTCAAATTAATGATTTATAAGATACACAAAATCATATATTTAATGAAAGTGGTAGGTTAAGAATATTTGTCTTTACCTTGAATTCTCATTGACCTACAAACATATGTATGGAATTAGTCCCCATAATTCAGAAGGTTTGCTGCAATTTCAGTAAATGGAGATTTGATCATTTTTGCTTTTGAGATAAGATTTATAAGTTAGGGCATGATTATTGATTCATCATATTTGTCAAAATAACTTTTCTTGTACAACTTATTAAATCTCTTCTCTTTAATAAGATCAAGTTTTTTTCTAAAAAGGTTACTATCAACAAGCACATCTACTAAATTGAAAAAGGGCTAAGTACGAAAGTGACCTTAGCCAAAAGTGCTAAACCCCAAAAGCCAATTAGAACTATTAATTTATTGAGAAAATAATAATAAATTTTACTTGATTATAAATGAATATAACTTGATTGGTATGAGTGGAACTATAGGATAGTATTGCATCTATTATGAGATGGTTTGTTTATAAAGCATCTTCAACATTTAATTTATATGTTTTTCAAAATTTTCATCATACATACCTAGAGAAAAAAGTGGGATTGAAATTTTTAAATGAATAATATATTCTGTCAGTCCACCGTTACCACAAACCTCTACTTTGAAGTGAAGCGACTTCGTTCATTCCCGAGTCGATAATCAAATGGTTCCTCAACTAATTATTTCTTTAGAAAATTATTTATTACGGTAAAAATTTAAATTAAAGAAAAAAAATGTTACTTTCTAAAATGGAGTGACTTCTATATCAACTTGATTTAGACAAACAATGAAGACAAAATTGAAAATAACTATGAGTATGAGGAGAGAAAGACTATGTTTACTATCTCCACTATCATAGGAAAAAAAATATGTTGTGAAATATGAGTAAGATGAAACAGAAACAACAGACTATCTTGATACACTTAGGAACAAATGAGCGGATAGGCTTGACGAAGTTTAGGAAAAATGCAAGAAGAATTTTTGACGTTCTGTCTTTTCCATGGAAATCTGTCTGTCTTATTTCAATCATCATAGTTCGATTGATCAACTACGTCCATCCAATCTAACCATCTCTCCTGAAGCCCTTTTCCTTCTAGTATAGTAGTCCTTCATCGTTATTGAAACATAGGTCCTCGGCATGCGGTTTTTTCTTTTGTATAATACCCTAGCATTTTTTTTGTTCCTAATTTATCCCAAATGTATCAAGATATAGTCATCGTCCTTAATACTATTTTTTTTTATGATAGTGGGGATAGCAGTCATAGTTTTTGTCTCCTCAAACCTTTATTTTTATCATAAAACTACTCACTCTTATGCAAAGAGTCAATTTATAAGTTCTATTCTATATGCAAAGAGCCAAAATAAATAGTTATATATGTAAAGAGTCAGTATCTTATTATATAATTTGAGAAAAGTTCTTCAAAGTTAATAAAATGTTATCCATTTTTTTTTGGTTAGGAATACATTGGTTCTTGTTCTTAAAAATTTCATTGATAGATAATAAATTTTAAGTAGTTTAATTTAAAATTCTAAAATATTAAATAAAGATCTACTATCTTTAACTAAAAACTTAAAAATTAAAAATAAGATTTATTGCACTCCTAAATATTAATGGTAAGTTTGTAACATATAATAATAATATTTGAGAGACTTCCCTTCAGGTTTCTTTCTATAATACTCACCTTCTCTATCGTTTACGATATTACATCTAGTATTCTACCTCTCTTAGTTTAATTTTTTTTAACCATTCTTTAAATTTATTTAAAATAAATATAAATCAATTATGACTTGACAATTTTTCCCTTCTATATATTAATTTCTTTATATTAATCCATATTATTAAAAACACGACTTATTTAAGATTTGGTGGTGAATAGTTTTGGAGATTTGGAACCAAGAGCCATTAAAGCTTTGCATGAGGAAGAACCAGGTTAGTTTAGTAAAATATATATTCCCTCTGTTCCAATTTATATACCACATTTCAATTTTCGAGATTCAAACAAGTCTATTTTTAACTATAGACTGTCATATATTTTTTAAATATTTTTTATTGTCAATTATTGTGACTTATAGTACTTTTTATGTAATTTACAAATACAAATTTTTAAAAATTTGAAGATTCCATGAGCAAATTCTCAGTCAAACTTAAACTATTTGACTCTCAAAAAATAAAATGTGTCACATAAATTGAAACGGAGGAAATATCTAATAAAGTTTTTTTAAGAAGTGTGTCACGTACGTTATAACACGGATCAAGTAATATTAAATGGAGGGATTTTTTTTATAAAAATAAAAATATTTGAACTTTTATTAGACTTGACATAAAGTTTAAGAAAATAAAAGGAGATTTTTCAATCTTGTGGTGTTAAATTAAAGTTATGTCAAATGTATCAAAATGTTTTTTAATCTTGTATCCTTAAACACTTCTCAAGTTAGTTTAGAGGGTAGTCATCCACATAGATGACCCGTGGATGACTACGGTAAAATTTATATTATACTACGGTAAAATTCATATTACATACCGTAGTGTTTTTAGCATTTGTGTGTTCAAAGTAATATTTGTCAAATTTTTAACGTTCTTTTATAAATACAGAAGTACGTGTGTATATATATATTTGAAATTTTAACTATTTTCACACACATATAAATTAAAATATCCACTGTGCTCTGTGTTCATATACGTCGATTAGATTTGAACCCTTGATTATATGTTACATACGCCTCTAATTTACACGCAGGTAAGCCACCGGTTTACGCGGTCGAACCGCTTATACATACGGATGAGAGCAATAAAGGTGAGGGAATGGAGTGTTTGGAAGTGGTGGAACACACACATGAACAACTAATTGAACTTCCAATGGGTTTAGAAATTAGTAAGCAATGATTTCTATGGGTAATTAAATGTCCAAATGATACAATTTCTAATGCAACTTACTTCAATGTCCACATTTCAAGTAATAATAGTATAGTAATAATAACCCTTTTGATTTTTTTTATCAAAAGGGTTCTTAGAAGAGCAACTTTCACATATAGCAAATAAAAAAAATCATATTTGTATGCTATAGCAAAGTTTGCATAATTGCACTCCATAGCAAACATATATATGTATAATTCGCTATACGTATACAATTGAAAGCTATGTCAATTTCGCTATACATATATACAAAAAGAAGCAATTGTATAATTTGTTGGCTCCTCTTCAGATTTGTATAATTTCGCTGGCAGGCCATTGTATAAATTGTTGTTAGCCTCTCGTTTGTATAAATCGTTGACAAAAATATTTGTATATCAAAAATCGCTCTCTCTTTCGCTTTATAAAAACATAAATTATACATTATACAAACATAGATTATACATTATATTTGTATAATCTGTGTTTGTATAAAACGAGAAAGAGAACTTGGCAGGGAAATGTTTGTATTGTATAATTATAAGCGTATAAGAGGAATATATATGTATTTGCATGTGTATATACAATTTTCTTTCGCTTTATACAAACATAAATTATACAAAAATAAATTTTACATTATATTGTATAATCTGTGTTTGTATAAAACGAGAAAGAGAGAAAGGCAATAGTTGGGCAGGGGAATATTTTTATTGTGTAATTATAAGTGTATATGACGAATATATATGTATTTGCATGTGTATATACAATTTTCTATCGCTTTATACAGACATAAACACAATTTATACAATTCTGTTGTATAAAGCGAGAGAGGCGAGCACAGAGGGAGCGAGCGAGAAAGGGAGAGTGGCGAGCGAGAATTTGGAGGGAGAGAGGCGACTGGCAAACGTTTGCTACGGGGCGCAATTAAATCAAACAGTATCTACTCCATTTATTTTAGATTATAAGTTTGTCATTCTGTACAATTATCCCTTCTTAGAAAGGACAAAAGGGCGAGGATTGATGGTAACTAATTGGGCACCACAAACACGAATACTTAGTCATGGGTCGACTGGTGGGTTCTTGACTCACTGTGGATGGAATTCAACGCTGGAGAGTGTGGTACATGGTGTCCCGCTTATTGCTTGGCCATTATTCGTGGAACAAAGAATGAACGCGGTGATGTTAACCGAGGATCTTAAAGTGGCGTTGAGGGTGAAAAGTAGTAGTGAGAGTGGCTTGGTTGGGAGAAAGGAAATTATTGAAATTGTGAAAGGATTGATGGAAGTTGAAGATGCAAAAGGGGTAAGTAGTAAAATGAAAGATTTAAAAGATGCAGCAGCCAAAGTAGTTGGTGAAAATGGTTCTTCCACAAAGGCACTAGCTGAATTGGCTTTCAAAATGAGCAAAGTTTTACATAACTAATTACCTCTACATGTTACATTTTATTTTATGTAACACTTTTAATTTGTATGGTTGTTACTCATCGTTTCATAGTGTACCGTATAATATTATATTATTTTGATGAATATCATGTCTATGTTGGAAAATATGCACATCAAAAGTATATTAGAAATATATTGTTAATTACATGAATAATAGGCAACAAATACGATTTATGTAAACTATATGTGCTGAAATTTGACTTGAGTATTACCTTTAATTTAAATGCGTGAATGAATATCTTCTAGCATGTCAGACTCTGCAGTAATTCCAAATTAATCGTTAAACTCTTTCAATACTTGAGTTGACAAGTATTGTGGATTTATTTTTTTTTAGCTTTTCTAGATTAGAAAAAACCCTACATATTGAAATGTTGTTCCCTTGACAAAACCTGGACAAAACTGAGTTACTTTTCTTCACTATCAAGAAATAAGATTCTGAGTACTAATTAAATATGAGCATAACAAGGATCACAAGATTAATTATTGAAGTTCCCTGTTATGAAAATAATTTGAATATCTAATTTGGATCAATCTTATCATAATAAATAACGAAACATTCAACTAAAAATTTGTAACTGGTCTCCTCCAATTATTTCGAGATTCCCTATCAACTACTTATATAACTTTTTATGTTAAGATTATAAATACCAATTAATAAATTAAATTATTAACCAGTTAACTTATAAGAAAATAAAATCGATCGACCGGTGGTATTCTCTTAACTGGAAGAGTATGTGCTTAATTTAGGAGTCCCATGGAGAAACAACTTTTGTGGATCATGGGAAGAAGTCATGTGTCTTTCTGGTTTTGATCAATTCCTGGTGTTCCTACTCTTAATAGAATTACAATGTCTTTTAATTTGGTTTTACTTGATATTTATGTCCTTCAATTTTGAATTTGCATAAGCAAACACTCATGGGATATTATGACACATTTACGTATTATGCGCAAAACATGGGGTAATTCCTGATTTCATCAAGGACCATATTCATAGCAAGAACTTTCAACTTACTACTGAAGCTGATACTCTTTAGAAATTCAAGATAGGTGAGGCTATATTGAGAAAATTATGGCACAAGGATAATAGTTCATATATAAATATGGAAAAGAAAAATTAAAATCAACAAAGTGATTGAGGGAGTGAAATACTTTTCAATTAATTAAGGGTAATTAATAGCTCATTTATAAAATATTGAATATTTTTAATCGTGAAGTAATCCACTAATTTAGGAGTTAATTACTTGGATATATTCTAGTTTGCAATATTACTTATCTTATTAGATTTTGGTGCCTCCAGATACGTCCAGATACACATATCTCAGATACATTGTAACACTCCGAAAATTTCTAAACTAAGGTCCATACCATTCTTTATTTGCTTGTAAAGTCATATCGGGTGATTCCTAAATTGCTCATATGTGTAAAGGTCATTTCTTTGGTGTTCGAATATTTGGATACAACTTAAGGTTACAAGAACCCCCAACACAAAGTCAAGTTGAAAGCTTCATTTTCGGTTATGTTTTGACATAAGATTCTACTTAGGTCAACTTCAAACGATCTATCTCCCAGCACATAATGAATTAGGTGGCCCATGACTTATCAAATTGAAGGTCCTTGAGTCCTCTTTCCTACGCCATCAAGTTTTCCTTATTTTGAAGTTTTCCTTATTTTGAGTTTGGAGTAAAAAGGTATGGCTATTTTACTAGAGACTGTCATATAAGAGTTTTCTAAGTCTGTGCACGACGAATCCAACCTACGGTCCAAAGGTTGAACAACGACCTGTCCTGCCAAGTCTTCGATAAAGTACTGGGAGTCAAATTTTGAGACCCAGTTCCTACGGATCCATTCTACGGGCCGTCGTTTGGACCCGTAAATGGACTTTTGAGCCTTAAAAATTCAATATAAATTCCATGGATGGGATCTACGGTCCGTAGATCAAACCACGAACTGTAGATGGACCCGTAGAAGGGTTTTCGTTTAAGAAGGGTAGTTTAGTCTTTTCCCACCCCTTCTAAGCCTAAACCATGACCCATTTTCACCTAATTAAGGGTCTAAACAGTGTTAAAACAATATTTTACGTTAACACTTCAAATACTTAGAGCAAGGATTCAAGAGGAGAAAAACCAGAGTTTTCTATCGCTCTTCGAATTCTGTCGATTTCGCCAAGAACTTTGTTCTTCCCAGGTATGTAAGGCTATCATAGTGATTGACTGAGTTTGTCCTCATGCCCTACATCTACTTTCTATCAGTAAACAATAATCTAGGGTTACATCCTTAGTTTTGATAATTCTTGAGATGAGTTTGTTGTTGAAATTTGAGTTGATATTCCTAAATTTTGAGTTGCTATATTATGCATTGAGATTCTTGATTTGATTGTTCATGTCTATTTTTTCAGCATGAACCCTATTATTTGAGTATTCATTGAGTTATTGATGAGAAACTTTTTAATCGAACAATTATCTTAAATTGATTTCTGAGAAAGTAAAGAGTAGTTTTGAGGAAAGTTTAAAGAAACATTTTGAGTAAAGTTCAAGGGAACTATTGATTTCCAAATTTATCATTTTTACATTGAGAAAATAGAAACTTTGATTTCTAAACGAGTAATGAATTCAGAGTTAATTCAGAGAAGTTACCTCTTTTAAGTGGATATTTTGAGCAATTACCTAAAATTGAGAAAGAGTATGTTTTACATATTTGAGCATGAATATATATTTATTGAGAGTAGTATTGAGCACCGATATGGGGATGATTTCAGACAACTCACATTCCTCATAAACCACGTAGCCAACATGGATAAATGATCATACTTTTTAGATGATTCCTTATTACTTACGAGCAGAACTTTAGTGGATCCACTTAGTTGAGTTGTTCTATACCCCGACAAGGTATAGAACAGTTCTGGCAGCGTGGGTGAGACGTTGTTTCATCACATAGCTCATAGTGATGGTTGTCAGTTAGAGAATCTCCCAAATAAGAGTAAAGAGTAATTTATTGAATTTTTATATACATCTTTGAGTTAGCATCTTTTATTTATGAAGCTTTAAATATATTTCCTCTCTTGTTATTGCTTTGTATTGAGTTGAGTTGAGGTGAGTATTCTTCCAGCCTTATTTGTTCAATTATTTATTCATTCAACATTATTACATACTCGTACATTCAATGTAATGATGTCATTCGACCTGCATCTTTATATGATGCAGAAACAGGTGTTCAGGATCATCAATAGGTACTCTGTTGAGATCATTTGGCACCTCCAGTTAGCTTTTGATGAGCCCCATTCCTTTCCTTCAAACTTCCCATTTCCTTTCATTTTAGTCAGTTTATGGTGTCGTGGGTCTTGTCCCGACATACATGTTGAACTTGAACTATAGATACTTCATAGATAGATAAAATTGAGGAGTCTCTCGATACTTTCTTTTCTTGTGAGATGTTTTACAAACTATTATTATTGCATTGAGTATTTGTTAAGTTGAGCATTTTACAATTTTTTATGATTTAATCCTTTTTAAAACCTTTAATGTTTGAGTCAGTCTTCCGCTAAGTAGTCAGTCGGGCCAAGGGTTCGTTTGGGGGCAAGCAATGGTTCTCGAGTGCTGGCTACATCAAGGGTGTAGGCTTGGGGCGTGACATATATGGGTTAAATTTAGGTCTTATTTTTTCTAGATACATTGTATCCAAGTGGATTCACATGTATATGGAAATTGAGATACATAGCAAATCTCGCTCGCCTCTCCCGCCTCTCTCCCATCTCGCTCAACACTCTCTCATGTATCTGATATCCCAGATATATGTATCCAAGTGGATTCACATGTATATGGAAATTGAGATACATAGCAAATCTCGGTCACCTCTCCCGCCTCTCTCCCATCTCGCTCAACACTCTCTCATGTATCTGATATCCCAGATATATGTGAATCACTCCATGTACATACATATACATGTATCTAGTGTGAATCACATGTATCTTTGATACATATGAATCTCGCTCTCCTCCCTCCCCAATTCCGCTCGCCTCTCTTTCTATTTTTGTATATTTGATAGTAAAAATACATATATCTAAATGTAAGATATGTAGAAACTTTTAATTAGTGGTAAGATACATAATATTTTGAAAATATAGATAATAATAATAATAATAATAATAATAATAATAATATAGATAATATAGATAATAATAATAATAATAATATAGATAATATAGATAATAATAATAATAATAATAATAATAATAATAATAAT